>JBBPBX010032150.1:8397-34074 GCA_038048925.1 Garcialebias charrua | reverse complement strand
TGGTTGCTACTCGTTTGGAGAAAGTCCTCCCTTTGGTTATATCTGAGGAACAAAATGGCTTTGTCAAGGGACGTCAATTATTTTATAATACGCGCACCCTCTTTAATATAATCTATTCGAAGCATTTTTCTGATATACCCGAATTGGTCATTTCCCTTGATGCTGAAAAAGCATTTGACAGGGTGGAGTGGGAATACTTGTTTGTGGTTTTGAAGAAGTTTGGATTTGGTGATACTTTTGTTTCCTGGATTCGGCTCCTTTATGCATCTCCTAAAGCCAGTGTCCATACGAATGATATATATTCTGACTATTTTTCTCTCGGGCGTGGAACACGCCAAGGCTGCCCGTTGTCGCCTTTGCTTTTCATTTTTGCAATTGAGCCTTTATCTATTGCCTTGCGCGCTGCCCCCTCATTTACAGGGATTTTTCGAAATGGAACAGAATATAAATTGTCCTTATATGCGGATGATCTGTTGCTGTACGTATCCAACCCTGCCACTTCTGTCCCCACTGTATTGCATATCTTAGATAACTTCAGCTCCTTCTCAGGCTATAAATTGAATTTGGAAAAGAGTGAATGCTTTCCTATAAACACTACCGCTTGCAGTCTTCAACATTCTGACACTCCATTCAAACTCAGTCTCACTGGGTTTAAATATCTTGGTATAAATGTGACACGTTCTTTATCTGGTCTTGCGTCAGCTAATTTTTCGCCTCTTGTCACAAAAACTACGTCTGATTTCCAGAGTTGGCGTAATCTTCCTCTCTCCCTTTTGGGTAGGATTAATGTTGTCAAGATGATCATTTTACCTAAATTTCTTTTCTTATTTCAGTCCATTCCTCTTTTTATGCCAAAAACCTTTTTTGATTCCTTGGATAGGCTGATTAGTGGCTTTATCTGGAATGGGAAACCTCCTCGGGTTCGTAAAACATTATTGCAAAAATGTAAACTCACTGGTGGACTCGCTTTGCCTGACTTTCAATCCTACTATTGGGCTGCTCACATACAAAAAATTAGTTATTGGTTAAAATCGTCCAGTTTACCTTGGTGCAAACTGGAGGCATCTTCGTGTACCGGGTCTTCTTTATCTGCTTTAATTTTTTCTTCATTACCTATAAAACCTTCTTTATACACCAACAATCAAGTTCTTTTGAATACGCTGAAAGTTTGGTCGCAATTTAGAAGGCGCTTCAATTTTGTTGATGCTTCACCCTCATGCCCCTTGACAAATAACCATTTGTTCCCTCCGTCATTTTCTGACTGTACATTTTCAGTTTGGTATGATAGGGGTTTAAAACAAATAAAAAACCTATATACAGCAGGTATATTTGATAGTTTTGCAAATTTATCTGCCAAATACAGTTTACCTGGTACAGATTTGTTTCGATACTTTCAAATTCGGAATTTTGCCTCTAAATGTTTTTCAAATTTTCCTTCTGTTCCCCCTGAACAGCCTTGGGAAAAGATGGTCTCATATAATCCACTTCAGAAAGATATGATTTCAAAGATTTATAGTACTATCTTAAATCTAAGGGTTGACTCCAATGTCAAAATTAGAGATGCATGGGTAGAAGAGTTGGGAATCCAGCTGACCGAAGATCTTTGGGATGACGCCATTGACAGAATTCGATCTTCCTCATCTTGTGCTCGTCTTAGTTTGATTCAATTTAAAGTTGTGCATAGGGTTCATTTCTCCAAATCTAGGCTCTCTCAGATCTATCCAGATGTTGTGGACATATGTGATAGATGCAAGGGTACCCCTTGCAATCTCGGCCACATGTTCTTTCTTTGTCCCAAATTACATAATTTCTGGTCTGACTACTTTTCAATTACATCTTCTATTCTGAAAGTGAATTTGCAACCTTGTCCACTTGTTGCCATATTTGGTATCTCCAGCCCCACGTTAGGGTTAACTTCTGCTCAAAGGGAAATTATTGCTTTTACATCTTTATTGGCTAGACGTATTTTACTTTTACACTGGAAGTCAGATAAATGTCCCTCAACATCCCTCTGGGTGAAAGATGTGTTGTTCTTTTTAAAGCTCGAAAAAATCAAATACACCCTGAGAGGGTCCACACAAAAGTTTTACCAAAAATGGCAATGTTTTCTTTCCTATTTTTCAAACTTGAAAGTTCTGCCTAACTGAAGGTGCCCGCCGTTGTGTTTTGGTTTAAATATCAATATTAGTAGCCATTTCTGTTGTATGTAATATGAGTTTGACTTCGAGTTGAGATTGGGGGGGGAGGGGGGTTGTCGTGTTTTCTTTTTGTTTTTGTTTTAATTGTTATTATTATTATTATTTATTATTATTTTTTTTATTTATTTATTTTTTTCTTTTTGGGGGATAATATAAAAAGAGGGTTGAAACTGTAATTTTCATCTTTGTGCAATGTTTTGTCAGTATTTTACTCATGATATTGACATGTGTCCATAATAAGATCAACCCTAATAAAAATAATTATAAAAAAAAAAAAGAAGTGATAAAATTCCCAAAATACGGGCATTAAGTAGCCATAAGGGGCACGGATAGTTCTCCATAGTGCTACCAACCTGTGGTCAGTGATATGACGCCAACGGATGGGCATAAAGTGCTCATAATGGGCACGCCTAATACATTTTTGCTCTCTAGCGCCACCAATCTGTCAGAAGTGATAAAATTCCTAAAATACGGGCATTAAGTAGCCATAAGGGGCATGGATAGTTCTCCATAGCACCACCAACCTGCGGTCAGTGATACAACGCCAACGAATGGGCATGGAGTGTTCATAATGGACACGCCTAACACATTTTAGCTCTCTACCACCACCAACCAAACGGGCCCAGAGTCAACCAAATGGGCACGGCTCATGACTAGATGCTCTAGAGTGCCACCAACCTGTCAAAAATGATAAAATACAACTTTTTATCTAAATATTAGGAATTGGTCCCAGATTTGGGAAGGCTATGTTTTTGGGCGGGGGCATACCTGTGACTTCTAATTGACCTTTAGAGTTTTTGAATTTATAAGGAACTTTCCAACAGAGGATTTGTACCAAACTTACACCCGAGCATCTCTTGGACACTCTGAACGAAAGGCAACTGTCCGCTAATGCTTGCTACGTTGCTAACCGGAAGTAGACTTGAGAACCACCTAGAAGGTTCTGCTTCGACACACTTGTAGCTGCTTAAGAGGGGACAAGACTCTCCGAGTTTCATGACGATCGGTCAAATCAATCAGGAGTTATGGAGCATGACATTTTATGTCGAGGCATAAAGTGGACCGAGATGGGCATGAACTCATCCAATACCCACGACTAGGCCGTGCCTCCCACATACCTTTTTTGCCCATCATGAGGGCATAACAAGGCAGGAGACGGGCATGGACTGTTACTCATAATAAAGACTTGGTTGTGCCCCTCATAAATAATTTGTGTCCATTCAAATTTTACATTACATATAAATCCTAGCCCGAACGCAACAAGATTACAAAACTCACAGAACGTGGTTAGAGGGTCATGGCGATCAGGACCTGTGAGTTTGTTGCAGAAAGGACTTTGTTTAGCAGGTCAAGCAAACCCCGATTTGGCAGAAGAACAATTACCCATAAATCCTAGCGGCAATGCAGTTCGGACACAAAACTAACAGAACTTGGTCCCAAGGTTCTGGAGAACAGGACCTGTGAGTTTGGTGTAGGAATGACCTTGTTTAGGGGATTAGCGAGCGCCTCGTTGGACATGTGGACAATTGTCCCCATGTCCAACGCGGCGCTCGCTAATCCCCAGCCGTTGGGCATAGAGACCCCAAAATCGCAGGGTGAGACACTGGAGGGACCCCGAATAAGAATCTGGTGATATATCCCAGCGGTTTTAGAAAAAAAATTGTTCTGAAAAGTCAGTCAAAACATCCTCTTAAGTGGCTAATGTACCAAGCACTTTGAAGGAAAAATTGGGTCTCTGGGAGCCATTTTTTTTACTGGGTCCAGATTCACAATTTTTGTGAGAATATGTTGTTGCCGGGCCTCCGACGGAGGCGTAGACGTCGACCTTACCCAGATCGGACCCCAGATTCATCCAAAATACAAGTACCCATAAATCCTACGGTGAAAGGTGTAGAGACACAAAAATTCACGTGCTAGGTCGTGGCCTCAAGCCGACCACATCCTGAGACTTTTGTGACTCTACGACTTAGTTTAGCGGGTGAACCAGAATCCCAATTTTTGTCCAATCTCAGGTACCCATAATTCATAGTGTGAATGGACGAGTGACACCAAACTCACTGTGTTGTCAGGGGGTCCAGTTGATCAGGACCTGTGAGTTTGAGCCCTTTGCGAAGTTGCTAAGCGGGCTTAGGGCCCTCCAATGTCAAAAGGTCAAAAGGTCAAGAAAAATGAGAATAGATCCCAAACGTACATAACGCAGTCAGGGTGATACGCTGATCAAGACCTGTGAGTTTCAGCCCTTTGCAAGGTTCCTAAGGGAAGCTAGGGCCTTCCAAAGTCAAAAGGTCAAGGAAAATGAGTATGGACCCCAAACGCACAGAACATAGTCAAGGTGATACGCTAATCAGGACCTGTGAGTTTCAGCCCTTTGCGAGATTCCTAAAGGGATCAACGGGCTCTCCAATATCAAAAGGTCAAAAGGTCAGGCCAATATATAGATGTCCGTAATTCATAGAGGAAAGCAGCTAGGGACACACAATTTTCAGTGTAACAGAAGGACTAAAAGCTGATGACACCCTGAAAATTTGAAGTAGTTTGGTTCTTTCTGGAGGAAGTTATAAACATGTATATACTAAGGCCTTTGGAGGCCGCATTTACAGGTCGACGAGTATGTTTTGGCCCACAGCTTCGCATAGGAAGGGTGTACAAACATGTGCTACATACCATTGGAAAGGTCTCCTCAAGGTCAATTTAAAGAGACTTGTTACACCTCTGTGCATGCTTCCTGAGACCCGCAGAATGCCCGAAAGTGGTTAAACTCTGAGGCGTGTCACGTACATGCACGTACGTTCACAAAATTTTGCATAACTCTTCCTTAGTACTTGCGCTAAATCTGAACCGAGTTTGAAGTGGATGGCTTATTTCTAAAGGAAGTTATGAAGTTTTTTTTTCATTAGGCCTCGCATTTTGCATGAGGCTTTATCACAGAGAGAAATGAGTCCAAATTGGATCACAGCTTCACGTAGGAATGACGTACAAAGACATCCGAGGTACCGTTGGAAAGGTTTACTCAAGGGCAATTCAGCGAGACATGTTTCACCACCACTGTGCGTGCTTTCTGGGACCCGCTAAACCCTGAAACGTGGTTAAACTCACGGGGCATGTAACGTACGTGCACGAAATTTTGCATAACTCTTTCTCGATACTTGCTCTATAACTGTACTAGGTTTAAATAAGATAACTTTATCCTAACGGAAGTTATGAAGTTTTTTTATTAGGCCTCAAATCTAGCATGAGGCCTAATTATAGAGAAAAGATGAATACAAATTGGGTCACAGCTTCGTGTAGTCAAAGTCAAAAGTCAGTCAACTTTATTGGCAGAACTACAATATGTACAGGACATACACAGGATTGAAATTGCGTTTCTCTCAGTCCCTCGGTGCAACAGTAACCATTTAAACACTAAAACACTGAAACATTTAATAAACATAAGCATAAAATAGTAAAAGTGTAACACTGTCCTGAGTTTTTGCATAGTAGTATAAAAGTATGAAAATTTACACCAACACTAAAACACTAAACATTTAATGAACATAAGCATAAAATGAAATAATAAAAGTGTAATACTGTCCTGAGTTTTTGCATAGTAGTATAAAAAAAGTATAAAAAGTATATCTATAAAATAAACTGAAGGTTCTAGCATTGACATTTGCAAAGAGTGGCAAAGCAGCATATGAGTTAATGTACACAGTATATGTATGAGGTAGTTGATGTTGGTATAGAGGCAAAGTGGCATATGCAGTAAGGCACATTGGGCATCCTTAAATAAGGCTGGTCAGAGAATACTGTATATGTATCAGCAGTAGTGTAGATATAAAAGTAGTGTAAATGTAAACAGTAGTAATAAATGTAAACAGTAGTAATAAATGTAAACAGTATTAATAAATGTAAACAGTGAATGTAAACAGTAGTATGACTATAGGCAGTGATGTAATACAAACATGAGTGCAAATATGAGAAGTAGTGCAAACTGAATGAGCACATGAGTAGGAAGGTCGTACAAAGACATCCGAGATGCCATTGGAAAGGTATGCTCAAGAGCAATTCAGAAAGCTCCCTCCTATGTCTGCATGCTTTCTAAGACCCGTAAAATGCACAAAACTGGATAAACTCATGGGAACTCTCTCTCTCGCGTGCACAAAATTCTGCATAACTCTTTCTTAGTACTTACTCTACATCTGTACTGAGTTTGAAGTGGCTAGCATATTCCTAAAGGGAGTTATGATTTTTCTTATTTTTGACCGCTCGGATGGATAGACAGATATGTTTATCCTCGCAGCTTTGCATCAAAAGAGAGGATCAGGGTGAGCCTGGTAGAGTTGTATAGATCAGGTCGGTCCGAATCCAACGAGGCCTCCCTCGTTTATGTGTGTGCTTCATAACCAACGTACAATGCAAAAGAGTGCATTTCTCAGTGATCTTTACACCTGACGCAGACAAACCTGACTCATTTGAGAACCTCCGCTCATCTGAACGGCCCTCACCCTCCCGTTTTGTCCTGTGCTGTTACCACATTAAAGGATGAGCTCGTTAAGGTCGGCTTCCGTGCAGGTATAAAGACGGGGCCAACGCTGATGCATTTGTCTCGAGCCCACGAACAATATGTTTTGATTTTGTGCATGAACTACCTCGTTTAGGGGTTAACGAGTGCCTCGTTGGACCAGGGGACAATTGTCCACAAGTCCCCAGCCGTTGGGCGTAGAGACCCCAAAATTGCAGTGTGGGATACTGGAGGGACCTCAAATAAGAATCTGGTGTAATTTCAGATCCAGCGGTTTTAGAAAAAAATTCATCCTGAAAAGTCAGCCAAAAGTTCCTCTTAAATGCTTAAGACCTAACAACCACTTTAAATGAAAAATTGGGTCTCTGGGAGCCATTTTTTCTACAGCGTCCAGACTCACCATTTTTGAATTTGTTGTTGCCGGGCCTCCAACGGACGCGTAGGCGTTGGCCCCGCTCAAATCGGACCCTGTTTAGGGTGTTAAACTAAGCAGGATTCATCCCAGTTTCGTCCAAAATACAAGTACCCATAAATCCTAGGTTTGAAGGTGTAGAGACACAAAAATTTACGTGCTAGGTTGTGGCTTCAAGCCTACCACACCCTGTGAGTTTTGTGAATCTACAACTCCGTTTAGAAGGTGAACCAGAAATCCAATTTTTGTCAAAATTTAGGTACCCATAATTCATAGTGTAAATGGTCGAGTGACACCAAACACATTGAGTGTAGTCAAGGGGTCCAGCTGATCAGGACCTGTGAGTTTCAGCCGTTTGCGAGGGTACTAAAGGGAGCTAGGGTCCCTCAATTTCAAAAGGTCAAGGAAAATGAGTATCGACCCCAAACGCACAAAACTCAATCAGGGTGACACGCTGATCAGGACCTGTGAGTTTCAGTTCTTTGCAGGGTTCCTAAGTGGGTCAACGGACCCTCCAAAGTGAAAAGGTCATAAGGTCAGGCCAATTTATAGATGCCCGTATTTCATAAAGGAAAGCAGCTAGGCACACAAAATTTTCAGGGTTAGAGAAGGGGTCCAAGATGATGACACCCTGAAAATTTGAAGTAGTTTGCTTGTTTCTGGAGGAAGTTGTGTTGTTTTGTCTTCTTGAAACTTTTGAGTCCTTCTCTGGGAGGTGTGACAAGTACCTTTTGCCTCATAGCTTCTCTTAGGAACCACCTACGAGGATGATCTGGATACCGACGTAAAGATCTGATTAATGCGAGTCCAAGAGCTTTCTCTCATTTCTGTACGTGCTTGCAATGACACTCTGCATGCCGTAGAGTTTTCTAATTCACAGCCTCCATTGACTTAACATGTGTTATGTATGTGGCCTCCGTGCGCGCTGTGGTCAACGCATGGACACGAAACTGTGCACACAGATTCAAGTGGTCATACTTAACATGCCCTATGAATTTTACGTAGTTGGCTTAATCCTGAAGAAAACTGAGTATGCGTCCATATAGACTAGAAAATACGGTAATTGCGGACAAGCTCCTTAAGGTCAGATTTTGGCTTCCGAGACACGTAGAAAGACGGGACAGACGCCGATGGATTCGTCTAGAGCCCACGAACAACATGTTCTGATTTTGTACACGTACGTGCACCAACTACCTCGTTTAGTGGGTTAACGAGCACCTCGTCGGACACCATGGGACAATTACCCACAAGTCCCCAGACGTTATTGGTAGAGACCCCAAAATCACAGCGAGGGATGCTAAAGGGACCCTGAATAAGAATATGGTGTTATATCGGACACAGCAGTTTTAGAAAAAAGTTTGTTCTGAAAAGTCAACCAAAATATCATTTTCAATGCCAAATACCTACAAAGCCCTTTGATGAAAAATTGGGAGCTATTTTTTTTCTACTGGATCCAGACTCACCATGTTTGGATATGTCGTTGCCAAGCCTCCGTCGGATGCGGAGGTGTTGGCCCCGTTCAAATCGGATCCCGTTTAGGGTGTTAAACTAAGCTGGGTTCACTCTAGTTTCGTCTAAAATACAAGTACACATAAATCCTAGGTTGAAAGGGGTAGAGACACAAAAATAAACGTGCTAGGTCGTGGCTTCAAGCCAACCACACCCTGCAAGTTTCGTGACTCTACTACTCAGTTTAGTTGGCGAACCAGAAACCTCATCTTTGTTAAATTTTAGGTACCCATAATTCATAGCGTGAATGGTCGAGTGACACTAAACGCACTGAGCATGGTCAGGGCATCCAGCTGATCAGGACTTGTGAGTTTGAGCCCTTTGCAAGGTTCTTAAGAGGGCCTAGGGTCTTTCAAAGTCAAAATTTCAAAAGGTCAAGGAAAATGAGTATGGACCCCAAACGCACAGAACGCAGTCACTATGACACGCTGATCAGGACCTGTGAGTTTCAGTTCTTTGCGAGGTTCTTAAGTGGGTCAACGGGCCCTCCAAAGTGAAAAAGTCATAAGGTCAGGCCAATATATAGATGCCTTTAATTCATAGAAGAAAGCAGCTAGGGACACAACATTTTATGTGTTTGAGCAAGGCCCCCAGCTGATGACACCTTGAAAATTTGAAGTAGTTTGCTTATTTCTGGAGGAAGTTATAAATATTTATATACTAAGGCCTTGGAGGCCGTACTTGACGAGTGCGTTTTGGTCCACAGCTTCGCGTAGGAATGTCGTACAAAGACAAGCTATACACCGTCGGAAAGGTCTCGGTGAACCGGATTTGAAAATACAAGCCCCACGAGGATGCGTTGTTTCCCCAAGCATGGAGGGAGCTTTATCTAGGTTAAAATAACAAACTCACATAAGGTACATGGCCCATACGTCATAGTGCAACCATAAGGGACACAAGCCAGCCAGGGTAACCTGTAGGAGCCGTACCTAGGAGAAAAGCACCAAGCCTGGGTACGGCTTTGCCCACAGTCCCATGGGAACCTGGATGAGCCATAAGGGGCATGGTCAATACTTTATATTATGAATTACCTATGTGATTGGACCGTGCCCGTCTTATACATTATCATACCCTTATCTGTGCCCTGTACCGTTCTATACCCATAGGCATAGAATGGTCCCACGTGGGCATGACAATGGGCATCAGAAGGCACGAGACGAGCATAGCCAATACATGATATTGTGAATTACCATTGTGAATGGACCATGCCCATCTCATGCCTTTTGTTGTCAATGGCCATGCTTATAATGACCATTATATGCCCATGGGCATAGAATGGTCCCACAAGCGTACGATCAAGAGGATGAACCTGACAATCTTGGTTCCTCTGAGCTGCTTCGTTCCCTCCCCCACCCTACCTCTCTTCTGTAACTTGGTGAAAGTTCAAGCTTGTTAATGGGCAAGGATGGTACCTGAAGGGCACGGCAAAAAATTTCTCTTACAAAATGTCGAATTTTGAACCGTCCGTAACTCGGTCAGTTTTTAACCTAAGGAGATTCCGATTCCATGGTCAGAAAGCACTCGGCCTGGAGAACCTGAAAAGTGCAGAGCTACGAAGCACACCTCCATTATTGACCACTTTAGGAGCCATAAGGGGTACGGTCCATACGTCACAAGCTAGCTAAAATAGGCACGACCCATACGTCTGGATCTAGGAGGGACACCCCTTGCCAATCCTACCCGCCATCGGTGCTCCGTCCCTGGGTAAAACACTAGCCGGAGTCTCTCCCTACCTAGAGACTGGAACCTTGCTCATCAGCCGGACCCGTGCACCCAGGAGGGCATGGCCAATACGTCCCAATAGGGGCACGGCCCATACATCACAGTGCAGCCATAAGGGTAACAAACCAGCTAGGGCTACTCGGATAAGCCATGCCCAGAAATGGTGCCTCTCTCCTGTGTACTTTTCACGTCCGAAGCCCATGGAGGATCCATAATGGGCACGGCCCATACATCACAATAAGGGACACAGCCAATACATCACAATAAGGGGTACGGCCCATACGTCACTGTGTACAGCCATAAGGGTAAAAAACCAACTAGGGCAACTCGGTCGAGCCGTACACAGAAACGGTGCTTCTCTCCTGGGTACTTTTCACATCCAAGCCCCTGAAGGATCCATAATGGGCATGACCCATACATCACAATAAGGGGCACGGCCAATACGTCACAATAAGGGACACGTCCATTCGTCACAGTGTAGCCATAAGGGTAACAAACCAGCTAGGCCAACCCGGATGAGCCATACCTAGAAACGGTGCCTCTTTCCAGGGTACTTTTCACGTCTGAAGCCCTTGGAGGATCCATAATGGGCACGGCCCATACATCACAATAAGGGGCACGACCCATACGTCACAATAAGGGGCACAGCCCATACGTTACAATAAGAGGCACAGTCCATACGTTACAATAAGAGGTATCAGAAGGCACGAGATGGGCACAGTCAATACTTTGTGATATTTAAATAGCAATGTGAATGGACCGTGCCCATCTCGTGCCTTACCATGCCCCCTCTGGTACCGTTCTATGCCCATGGGCATGGAATGGTCCCACATGGGCACGGCCATGAGCACCAGCAGGCACGAGATGGACATGATCAGTATGTCCCAAGGTAGCCATTAGGGGCACTAGCCAACCATAATGGGCATGGCCCACAAATCACAAGCCAGCCATAAGGGGCATATGCCAGCCATAAGGTGTATGGCCCATATGTCACAAGCCAGCCATAAGGGGCAAATTCACTAACTAAGTTGCACGGAGTGTGCATATAACTTATTATGATATGGGTTATAACAGACAAGGACGTTACTTGACTGGCATGGTCAGATGGCACAAGTAGGTATGAGATGGAGACTGTCAATGTAGAATAACTGATCTCCTTATGGTATAACGGTTCTAAGTGTGGTCAATCCAATGCTAGAGTTTGTGTATCAATTCCAACAACAATCACATGCCCTTGTCTTGGACAAGACACTACTAACTAGAGAAGGTACTGTTCATGCATAGTCCCTTTACCACTTTGATGGGCAATATTTATGGTGCTGTGCATGTACAGTCCCTTTACCACTTTAGGTAATATTGGTACCTGAGGAACAGAGCCATGTCTTTCTAATGTTTTTTGTGAACATTGCCTATCTTTTTGCCACTTTGTACTACTTAATGTACATGGAGTTACCCAGAAGGAGCATGACCAACTGTTTGGAAAGTTAAGGTTAGGGGGACACAGTCCATATATCACAATGCAGTAGCCATGAGGGGCACAAGCTAGCCATAAGCCCATATGTCACAATGTAACCATAAGGGACACAAGACAACCATAAGGGATATGGCCCATACATCACAATGTAACCATAAGGGGCACAAGACAACCATAAGGGGTATGGTTTATACGTCACAATGCAGCCATAAGGGGTACAAGTCAGCTATAAGGGGCATGACCCATACCATAAGGGGTACAAGTCAGCCATAAAGGGTACAGCCAATATACAAGAATGCAGGGGCACAAGTCAGCCATCAGGGGTACAACCAATATGGTAAATGGATGGTAAATGGAGCTTATTTATATAGCGCTTTCCAACTCCCTATGAGGGACCACAAAGCACTTTACAATACCAACAATCCACCCATTCATACACACAATCATACACCGATAGTGGTAGACTACCATGCAAAGTGCTATCCAGTCCTACCGGGAGCAACTCGGGGTTAAGTGTCTTACCCAGAGATACAACGACACATGGTGTGGGAAACCGGGATTCGAACCTCCAACCTTCCAATTGGGGGACGACTACCATTACCACAACGCCACGGCCACCCTAATACATCACAATGCAGGGGCACAAGTCAACCATAAGAGGTATGGCCCATGCGATAAGGGGCAAAAGTCAGCCATAAGGGGTACAGCCAATACATCACAATGTAGGGGCACAAGTCAGCCATAAGGGGTACAGCCAATACATCACAATGCAGGGGCATAAAGCAAAAGTTAGCCATAAGGGTACAGCCAATACATCACAATGCAGGGTACAAGTCAGCCATAAGGGGTACAGCCAATACTTCACAATGCAGGGGCACAAGCTCACTATAAGGGATATGGCCCATATGTCACAATGCAACCATAAGGGGTACCAGTCAGCCATAAGGGGCATTGGCCCATACGTCACAATGTAACCATAAGGGGTACTAGTCAGCCATAAGGGGTACAGCCAATACATCACAATACAAGGGTACAAGTCAGCCATAAGGGGTATGGCCCATACGATAAGAGTCAGAGTCAGAGAATCTTTATTGTCATTTGTACCGCATGTGGTACATGTGATGAAACGAGATTATGTACACAGGGTCCCAGTTACATCCAACAACAAAATGTAAGAGAAAAACAGTAATAACATCTATGATTGACTCAGAAAAATATCAATTAGAAATACACTAAGCACTAATGTAATAGAAAACAAAATCATTACAAACAGACAGCCGTACGAACATGAGTCTTTATGAGCAGATGGTCACATGGTAAATGGTAAATGGAGCTTATTTATATAGCGCTTTCTAGCCCCCTGTGAGGAGCCCCAAAGCGCTTTACAATACCAGCCATCCACCCATTCATTCAGACATTCATACACCGGTAGTGGTAGCCTGCCTTGCAAGGCGCCATCCAGACCTACCGGGAGCAACTCGGGGTTAAGTGTCTTGCCCAGGGACACAACGACACATGGTGGGCGGATGCGGGATTCGAACCTCCAACCTTCCGATCAGGGGTCGACTGCCATTACCACTACACCACGGCCGACAGATGAACACAGCAACAAGAAAACAGATCAGCATCAGCATGATGTGATATTTAAGGGGCACAGTTCAACCATAAGGTGTACAGCCAATACATCACAATGCAAGGGCACAAGTCAGCCATAAGAGGTATGGCCCATGCGATAAGGGGCAAAAGTCAGCCATAAGGGGTACAGCCAATACATCATAATGCAGGGACATGTCAGCCATAAGGGGTACAGCCAATACATCACAATGCAGGGGCATAAGACAACCATAAGGGGTATGGTTCATATGTCACAATGCAGTCATAAGGGACACAAGCCAACCATAAGGGGTATGGCTCATACATCACAATGCAACCATAAGGGTCACAAGACAACCATAAAAGTTATGGCTCATACATCACAATGCAAAGGTACAAGTCAGCCATAAGGGACACGGCCCATACATCTCAATGCAGGGGCACAACCTGGCTATAAGGGCATGGCCTATATGTTTGCCCCTCACTGTGGACGGTGCCCGTCTCGGAACGCTTGGTGCCCGTAAATGGGCACGGATTGACCTGAATGGGCACGACCGGCATGTAAGGGCATATAAGGTACATGACGGGCATGGCCAATACAGTACGTTGTAATGAAGCGTGCATGTATGGGGGAACAGCCATCCGTGCCCCTATGTACGTTTGGCGACCGTCACTGCTCCACCTGGTGGTGGAAGTCGATATAGCACGCAAAATATCTCGGCCTCCGTAAGCGATAGAGACGTGTCGTCTCGACAGACGCGTTCGGGAGGCCGGACATAACTCGTGGACGTGCTCGGTGAAAATCCGACGTGCACGACGGCGAAGATACGGTGACTATGAACGGCCAATACGAGGCGTTTGCCCGCGCCCACATTGGCGCGTGTTACGTGCGCCCATAGGCCGTTACGCTGGGGTCTTATAAGGGAACCGGGCGGGGAGAGGGTATTGGGGTCAGTGGGGGAGCTGACTCCCTGCGGGAGCATTTGCTCCTGCAGTTATATTTCTCCCCATCCCTCACCACATACCTCCACCCTCTTCATTTTCAAATTCCACTCATGTAGGGTTTTTGGGGCTTGGGTGTACTACAACAATTTTACATCTCTGTTGATCATAGCCACCTGGGACTCAATTTTATTGTACACCTTAGACATTCACTCATAACATCCTCATGACATTCACATATAGGAACTTGGAGTGGGCACTATGGCTATGGGTGGCGGGATGACACCACTCTCGCATCCTGTACCTGTGCCCACTTCCAATGGTTGAATTTAGACACTAAGGGTTTGGGTTAGAGTTGGGGTGGGGGGAAACTGGCATCAAGCCAACCTCTACTCCAATCACTCTGCAATAGGCCCACTTATCACTCAAATAATAAATCAGTCTCTTCAATCTGGTCATGTTCCACTGCCTCTAAAAACTGCCATCATTAGGCCTCTTCTGAAAAAATCTAATTTGGATCCCGACATTTTTTCTAATTACCGCCCAATTTCACACCTCCCTTTTCTGTCTAAAGTGCTGGAAAAAGCAGTTGCTGCTCAGCTGCAGGATCACTTACAACAACACTCCCTGTATGAGAAGTTCCAGTCTGGATTCAGGGCAGCTCACAGTACTGAGACTGCACTGCTGAGAGTTACTAATGATGTCCTCTTGGCTGCTGACACTGGCTCTCCCTCCATCCTTGTCCTCCTTGACCTCACTGCAGCCTTCGACACTGTGGACCATAGTATCCTCCTCCACCGTCTTCATGTGGAGGTCGGTCTCTGTGACACCGTCCTGGACTGGTTTAAATCTTTCCTCTCCAATAGGCTGGAATGTGTTAGTCTTGGCAACGCCACGTCCCAGACAGTCTCTGTCTCCTGTGGTGTCCCTCAGGGGTCGGTTCTGGGGCCCCTGTTGTTTTCCCTTTACATGCTGCCTTTAGGTCAAATTATTAATCAGTTCAACATTTCTTTTCACTGTTATGCCGACGATACACAGCTTTACATCAGGACTGGAGCATCCTCATCTTCCACCTTGTCATCTCCATCTTCACTCACTGCCCTCTCTGCCTGCCTGGAGGCAATTAGGGCATGGATGAATCAGAACTTTCTTCAATTAAACTGCTCCAAGACCGAGGCCATACTGATTGGCACCCCTCACCAGGTACAGACATCTACTATAACAACACTTTCCTTTTCTGGACAAGACATCCCCCTCTCCACCTCTGTTACAAATCTTGGAATAAAAATGGACTCCAATCTTACATTTGAAAATCACATTAAGCTTCTGTTTAAAACTTGCTTCTTCCATCTTCGAAACATCTCTAGACTTCGCCCATCCCTAACTTTTTCCGATGCTGAGAAGCTCGTCCATGCTTTTGTCTCCTCCAGGCTCGACTACTGCAACTCCCTGTTTATTGGAATCCCTGGCAAAAACCTTCAGAAACTTCAATATATTCAAAACAGTGCTGCAAGGATCTTGTTGCGAGTTCGTAAATTTGAACATATTACGCCCATTCTTCATAACCTTCATTGGCTTCCTGTCGCCTACAGAATTCAGTACAAAACTGCTCTCATTACACATCAATGCTTACATGGAACTTCACCAGATTATCTGAAGGATATTCTTATTCCACACTCATCCACCCGGTCGCTGCGGTCACAGAACAGTAATCTCCTTCACATTCCGAGAACCAAATTAAGGACCATGGGAGACCGGGCTTTCAGTGTGGCTGCCCCCCGCCTGTGGAACTCTCTTCCTGACTGTCTGAGGGTCCCACAGTCTGTGGTTGACTTTAAGAGCGGCTTGAAGACCTTTCTTTTCAACCGAGCATACTCTGCCTCCTCATGATTCTACTTTTGATCTTAGTTGATACTGTTATTGATTTTACTTGTTCTATTACTTGTTTTATTGACATTTAATTTCTGTTGCACCGTGTAGCACTTTGAGATTTTCATTAATGAAAAGTGCGTTATAAATTGAATTCATTATTATTATTATTATTATTATTATTATTATTATTATTATTACTCCTTCTTCTTTCCATTTTTAATTGCACTTTACAAGAACAAACATCAACAGTACATCTGGGAGTGGGGGTTTGTGTGTCGGAGTCTTATTCCTTTTTCTCCCCCTCCCACCACCCCGGTTCCCTGGTTGTCATTCTGGGTGTGGGGTCAGGAGAAAGGGCAGGACATTAGGTTTTGGCCTGGACTATGGGGTGATTTGTGTCCTGGGAGGTTGCCAGGGGGCAGAGCAGTCACTACGCCCTCCCTGGGGCTGTTTGGACTCCCTCAGCTTGGCTCCTGGGTGTCGTGGCTGACCCGCTGGCCGGTGGTTGCCAGGGCCTGGCGGGCGGTTGGCTAGGGGTGTGCACTTGGTTGTTGGTGGTGTGTGTGGAGGGTCAAGGACGTGGACTCTCCATGGTGGGGGATGTCCTGTCGGCTGGACGTGGCTTGGGCTGGGTCTTGGACATGGGCTCCTCTCCACCCCAGAACGAATGGGTCTACCTCCTGGATTTGGACTTAGGCTGCCCCTACAGGGGGTAGTGGGCGGGTACATGTCTTGGACCTGGAGGATATAGAGTACGTATTGGGAGCATGAATTGAATGTGTCGTTATTGTATGTCTTTGAGTGAGTGAGTGTGAGGATGAGGGTAGGATTGTGCGATTGTGTCTGTATATGACTGGGTAATTGTCAGGCTGAGACTTAGATGGCCCCCTCTTGGATACAGCTGGAGGTGCTTGCGTCAAGCCCCTGCCACGCGGCCCCCTAGTGGGGTGTGCCCTTACCTGCCGGTGCGCTTGGGGCCCTCGGAATGTGGGGCTGGGTGCTTGGGAGTGTGTCGGCTCGGCCTGGTGACTACCTGGTGGGGCTTGGGTCCTCTGGTCCTGTTGGGCCCTGGCCTAGGGGTGTGTGTCCTCGGGGCTCGGGCCTCTGTACCCAGGCCTGGATCTGCCTCAGGGCAACAGATTCCGGCGGGGGCCTATGAGTTTGACGCTATTGGCCCCGGGGTGTCACTGTGTGTGGTCGCTGGTGGGGCTTTTCCGGTACTCCCCTATGGTCCCATCTGGGGGTGGGTGAGTGGTTCGTCCTGTGTGGGTGGCCCTGGGGGCTCCGCGCTCTGGATCCCTCTTGGGGTCTTGGGATCTGGTCCCCCCTTTGTCTGCCTCGGGTCTTGGGGTTTGGGTCTCTGTTGCTTCACAGTCACTATTAAATGTTCTATTAGAGAAGATTTATACACTTATGCATGCTCTCAACCACACAAAAATAGATGCAGGGATGCATATGCAGGTATCGTATGCAGATATGTACATGTGTATGCGAATGTATATGCATGTGTTTGTATGTATGTATACATGGGTAGGTATGGGTATACATATTTATAGAAATTCACTGCAAAGCCATGAATATTCTAAGTTCTTTATACATATGTATTTTGTTGTTGTGTTTTGTCATGTTCTTTGCAGGTATACAGACAGTGGTCGGGTGTTTTACCTTGGGCTCTCTTTGTGTATATTTCTTATATTTTGTAGTCTTACTTACTGTCTTTCCTTTCTTTCTATCATATTATTTAAAAAATCCACTAGATAATTACTAGAATAAAAAATAAATAAAAAATGCCAAGTTAAGCTCAGATGGACAACCTGTCACTGGCCGCACATGTGAGCATCTGTACGTCCTCTGACCCGCCGGTTTAAATGGACTTGCGACCTGTCCAGGGTGTCCCTTGCCTCTCGCACAGTGATGGCTGGACATGGGCATCAGTGACTCTCACTACCCGAAAAGGAAGAAGTAGGTAAATATAATGGATGGATGGGTCAGCTGATCACGCACGCGTCTCCACACCTGCTGTCATTTGCGATGAAGTAAGTAGCAGCATATACAAATGCCGAAGCAAGCAGCGCGTTCATTTAAAATAGCCTTGTTCTATATTTTTCCAAATGATTTTGATTAAACAAAACAAAAAAATGCCTAATTACGTATCAGATCCTGCACATTTCTGTCCAAATCACAGAGATGCCTGTTCACATTGGATCAATATTATCGCAGGACCTTGGAGTTCAGAAAAATATAGTAGGTAATTTGCAGGGGAATTTTACAATTTACAAATTACTGACATGGTTGATTCACATGGGATTTAGAACACATCCAAGCTCTGTAATTATTACAAATAGCATGTGGTCCCTAGGTAAAACTAATCCTATGCAAATAGGGCTTTAGTTTGCTGTGGCGAGCCCTGACGAAGGGAGCAGCCAAAAGAAAAACTAAACCAAACATTGAGTCTGTGTGTACTTTCTTGGTCCTCAGGTTTTTCAAGTCCTGTAAAGCTATTAAACAAAACAATATGACAGTCAAGGCCTTTTGAAAAGAGTAAACTTTCCTACCTCTTGCCCCAGGTCCATAGTACACAGTTTGGCTGATTGAGCCTTGGCATCCACCATGATATTGAACATAATGCAGATGGACTGTGGCACACGAAAATCTGTGGCCCGGCTGCTCCTCTGAAGCTTCATCTCAAATGCTGCACGCGTCCTGGAGAAAACAGCATAGTTTAAACTCTTAGATAAGCTTGTGGTATTCATTCCCTGTGTGCTAAATAAAATCAAATTGAAAACTATTTTAAAAAACTTCTCATTCTGAATGAGTTTTGTTCTTTAAAAGGTAACACATTTTCTTTAAAATGTAACATATTTTGATGACACAATGGTTCATCTCAGGGCTATTCAACAAAACTGCTCAGGGGGCCATAGTTTCTGAAAGCCAACAGCTCGGGGGCCAGATATCCAGCGATTGAAATCATGTAAATAAACCAAAGTCTACAATGATCTGTTACCTTTCAAATGTGTTTATTTTATTGCACTGAATAACAAATGCAATAAACATAACCCAAAAACCTATACCCACATACCCACCCCACACCAAAAAATATTATTATTATGAAGTGGGCCAATTGAAGTCACCCGTGGGCCAGAAATGGCCTGCGGGCCACCAGTTGAAGAGCTCTGGTTTATCTTATCTTTGCTACAAAGAAAGTAAAATGCTAAAACTAATTACAATTTTAGAAAAGAAACAGCATTGTTCTGCAGATGAAATAGTTTGCTTATGCAAAAATAAAAAAATGTGAACAGCCATAAATGTTAATCAGAGTCCATTGTATGACAGTAATAATTTGAGAGGACCATGCAGCTTCTGATGCTTGTAGCAGTACATTTAGAAAACAGCAGTGTGAACATATTTTAAAGAAGTGAATTATACAGTACATGTATATACTGTACATAGTTCCCATGTGACGTAACATAAGGGGCATTTCCGGGTTTTCCGCCATTTTGGTTGGCGGTACTTCCTTTCCTGACCACTAGTGGCAGCGTAGGTTACTGGCTGTGTAATATCAACCGCAAGCATCTGCCCTCGACAACATCATATGCTCGGATCACTTTTTGTCCGGTAAACCAAAGTTCTATGTGAATAATTTTGCGAAACTGTATGTGTTTTGCGAACAGTTTTATCATGATCTTGCTCCTCTGTTACTGTCTGTTACTGTCGTTAGCTTAGCAACGCTATGCTAACCTCCACACCGTAAAACTCACGGCAACAAAGTGTCCCACCCGTGTTTAGCCTTGACTGTTTGTTGTTAGGAAGCTGCTTGTTAATAATTTATTTTGAAACTTTATTTACCCTGTGACATCAGGCTGACACACACACACATTTAACGGTTGTAGTCAGTCTGTTTGTCTGCAAAATAGCTCATGGACCCACACGACAGTCAAGTCAAGTCATCTTTATTTATAGAGCACAGTTGAAACAGATAAACTGTTATCAAGTTGCTTCACAAACAACATAAAATAGGTTTAAAAATTACAGAAACAGTAACACACACTAATGGTAAAACTATGACATTTACAGCAGTAAAATTATTATGAAAATGCATAAGAAGAACATTAAAATGAAAACACAGGATAGAGGACATGTACACAAAGTCAACTCACACAGTATGAAACGCCAGAGAGAACAGATGGGTTTTTAGCAGGGACAGATTTATATGAAACTTAGTGGCTGAGTGTGCGTCAGAAGTTCTTGTTTTACAATTTTCTCAAAGGATTTCATAACAAGAGAAGTCAGTGCTATCGGTCTGAAATCATTGAGCTCCTTTGGGATTTAACTTTGGGTACTGGAACAATTATGGATGACTTCCATATGTCAGGCACTTTGCAGAGTTCTAAGTATTTATTACAAATGTAGCATAAAATATCTGCTAATTGCTCTGCACAGGTTTTGAGGACCCTCCCTCCAATACCATCAGGGCCTGGACTGTTATTCTGTTTAACTCCTTTGAGCTGTCTAAGCACTGTACCATTAGATATGAGCATATTATTGTTGTGCTCAGGGACAGTGTCGATAAAAACAGACAATTCGTTCTTAAAATCATGAAGGTTAAAACGGTTATAAAAACTGTTTAGTTCATTAGAAAAATCTAAATCTGATATATCAGTAAAAACCCCTCTTCCAACAGCTGTCTTCCTTTTGGGTTCCATACCAATCATTGTTTTAACACCCTCCCAAGCGGGGCGAGAGTTACCTGCGGTAAACAGATTTTGTACTTTATTTTCATAATTAAGTTGAGCTATTCTAATTTTCCTTTTAACTTCTTTCTGTGACTCATGGTACAAAACCATACCCCCACTATTAAACAATTCATTCCTCTCAACAATAGCTTTCCTCACATCATTTGAGAACCATGGTTTGTTGTTTGAGAATTTATGACATAATCTCCTGGGGATTACCAAATCCTCGCAGAAAGTGATGTAAGATGACACAGTTTCAGTCAATTCCTTTAAATGTTCACAAGCATTAATAAAAACCTCCCAGTCAGTGCACATGAAGCAATCCTGAAGGTTTTTGGTTGATTCATCCGACCATAATGGAACATTGCAGTGCTCTGATTTAAGTCTTTTCAGAATGGGCCGATAAACTAGGACGTTGTGATCAGACGTTCCAAGTGTAGCTCTACGATAAGATCTGAGTCCACCTTTAACTGAGCCAAAACACAGATCCAGACATTTCATATGCCGTGTTGGACAGCTGACATATTGTTCAAAGCCACACAGTGATTTTGCTGGGTTGCAATGGTTAAAATTGCCCATTACAAAGTTTGGTGCATCTGGGGAAACCCTTTGAAGCCTCTACACAGTGTTAGTCAGCGTCTGGGCGGCTACGTCAGCGTTGGCTCTCGGATGAATGTAAACAACCATCACAAACAGCTGAGGGAATTCCCTCGGTAAGTAATGTGGGTGCAGAGACACTGCTAAAAGTTCAATGTCTGGAGTACATAGTTTTTCCCTCACAACAACAGTTTTGCACCAGTTTTCATTGACATACAAACATACTCCTCCGCCGACTCACTTGCCTGTCACCGCAGAGTTCCTGTCGAGTCTGAGCGGCTCTCCGAATCCATGTAGGACGAGCTCTGAGTTAGCGTCCAGCTCTTTGAACCACGTCTCAGTGAGTGCAATGAGACATGAGTTTTTGTACTCCTCAAGTGACTGAACGTTAGCCTGCAGCTCATTAATTTTGTTAATTTGTTTGACCAATTTGTTTGGTTAACAAACTCCTTTTTATTTACTCCAATAAAAAAAAAAGTAAAATAACTTTGTACCAGGTGGGAAGCAAACCCGCTTCCTCGGGTCAAGATAAAAGAGTGTAATAGCAGTGCGCGATCTCTCTGAGCCACAGATGTGGACTGGAAGTTTAGGAGTCCACTTTACCTATATAGGAATCATCCCTCTTAACATTCTAGCTGCACGTAGAAGTTAGAGATTATTAGTTATATTTTAAAACCCTGGCTGTGCGCAAGAGTTAGACAATATTAGTTTATTTTAATGGCATTCAGGTCGCGCTGAAAGGCGGAAATGGGTGCGCGCTTCGTGTTATTTACGTTCTAACATAAGCTGATACATTCATTCAACCTTTATTTATACAGGTTAGCCTCGTTGAGCCACGAGGACTCATTTACAAGAGGGACCTGTTTCACTCACACCTAGGGTCAATTTAGAGTTACCAATCAGCCTGACATGCATGTTTTTGGATAATAAGCTGATTTGTAATCAGTTATTAACAAAAATTAAACTCAGAAACACTAATATATATATTCAGCTAACAAATAAATTTTAATGAAATTCAGCTAGCGCTGTGGTTGTTGTTAGAACAAGTCTAGCCCCTGCTGCAAACAACAAATCAAATGGGAGCAGTAAATTACGTCAAGCTGGGCCGGGGGAGCCCGGCCCGATCAGAACCACGGTGGAGATGGTTCCAAAACGAGGGCGGACCCGGGGAAAAAAAGGAAAATGCGAACACGCAGAACCCGGGTTAGAAGGCGGGGCGGCCCGGGTCATTGAGGGCCGGTCAATGCGAAAACAGCTTTTGTCTGCCCTGTCACCTAAAACCAATCTGACTTGGAAGACCCTACCAAGGGCAATTATAATTGGCTCCAATAGCATAGCTCCTAGGATCATTCAGGCACACAAACACCTCCACCATGATAAGGTGGCGATTCAAGAAGGTTTTAAGGATTTAAAGAGGTATTTCCCTTAATTAAGATCCATATCTTGGATCTGCTTAATTTGTCTCTAATTAATGGTTATGTACCACAGCATTTTAAAATTGCTGTACTGTAATTAAACCTTTACTTAAGAAACATACACTTGACTCAGGAATCCTAGCCAATTACAGACCTATATCTAATCTATCTATAAAAAAGCCAAGTCTGGTCTTCTGGACATTCAAAATGTTTTTGAATGTCCAGAGGACCAGACTTAGCTTTTTTAGATTTTTCTACCTGGATTATTGAGCATGCATCAGGGTATATCTATTCTAGCTTTCATCTAAAACATCCAGAGAAAATAGTTGCAGGTCAGTTGCTTGAACATCCACAAAGAAATAATCTGAAGCATTTCAGTCAGGGTTTAGAGCTCATCATAGCACAGAAACAGCACTTGGGAATGTTACTAATGATAATCTCATGGCCTCAGACAATGGAATTGTGTCTACACTGGTCCTGTTAGACCTCAGTGCTGCATTTGATATAGGTGATCACAATATTTTACTACAGAGCCTTGAATATGATACTGGTATGAAAGGAACAGGTCTAAATTGGTATAAATCATATTTATCTGATATATTCCAATTTGTAAATGTAAATAATGAATCTTCTTCATACACAAAGTTAGTCTTGGAGTTCCTCAAGGTTCAGTTCTTGGACTAATACTCTTTACATTATTTATTCTTCCATTAGGTAAAGTTATTAAACAGCATGGGAAACATTTTCATTGTTAAGTTGAAGATACACAGTTATATTTATCCATGAAACCTGATGAATCCCATCAGTTACTTAGACTGCAAGCATGTCATAAAGACAAAAAAACCTGGATGACCCTACATTTTCTACTCATGAATACAGACAAGACTGAGGTTTTGTTTTTTGGATCTGAGCATTTTAGGAATGAATTTTTCAGTCTTTAGCCCTCCTTGGATGACACTATTCTGCCTCCAGCTTTAATGTCAAAAATTTTAGTGTTATTTTTGATCAGGACATGTATTTTATCCCCCACATTAAAAACAGCCTTCTTCCACCTACACAATATCACTAAAATTAGAAAAATCTTGTCAAAAAATGATGCAGAAAAACTGGTTCATGCATTTGTCATGTCAAGACTGGACTATTGCAATGGTGTGTTACCTGAGTGTCCAAATACTTCTTTAAAAAGTCTTCAGTTAATCCAAAAATACTGTTGCCAGAGTCTTAACTGGAGTTAGTAAGAGAGATCATATCTCTCCAGTTTTAGCTTCTCCCCACCAGCTCCTTGTCAAGTCCAGAATAAATACTTCTAACCTACAATGCTCTCAACAACCTAGCTCATCTTATATTACAGATCTTATTGTTCCATATTTTCTTAACAGAGCACTTTGCTCTCAGACTGCAGGCTATCTCGTGGTCCCTAGAATACCCAAATCAGAATGGGAGGAAGATCTTTCAGTTATCAGGCTCCTCTCTTGTGGAACCAACTTCCAGTTTCTGTCTGTAAGGCTGACACATTGTCCAGTTTTAAGATTGGGCTTAAGACTCTCCTTTTTGATAAATCCTATAGTTAGGTTAGGCTTTTTATGCTACTACAGGTTTACACTACTACTGGAGGACAAATTCAGAATCAGAATGACTTCATTCTCATTGCACTAAAGCACAATGAGATTTCCTTTCAGTACAGCTGTCAAGAACAATATAAGAAAATGGTAGATGCGTGCCTGAGTTTGTAGCCTCATGGGAGTCACTGCCCTTTTCTTTTGATAAGGAAAAGAGAAACACGAGGAAAGAGGTTTAAAAAAATCATATCTCACACTGTGTCCCTAACAGTACACTGTGTGAGGTTACAAAAAACCCTCAGCACAAACAGCATACCGATGACATAATAAACGTTGCCACATACTCTGGTGTATGTACTCCATGAGCCGTGCAAACACTGCACACACTGTCCACAGACAGATGACACATCATAGTCGAGTGTACACCCTGATGGGCTGCAGCCCAGCTCCGCAGGCAAGGGGCATTTACCTTTGGGACAAATTGAGGTTGCTGATTGATCATTTGATGATTGAGAGGTCGCAAAAAAAAAGAGAGCTGCCAGTGGCCCTGGGTAGAGGCAACTGGCAGCCCAGGAGCAGTGGCAGCAGTGTTCTGTGTTTGTATGTTGTTAATAAAAAGTAAAAAATAAATAAATAATTGGGAGTGATGGCCCTGCAGCCCACACATCAGACCAGCCCACCAGGAAATCTCCAGACCCTTCTGCAGCCATGCCGGGCCTGATTTTAATTATCTCATGACAAATTCCATAATTTCTCACTATTCCAGTCATGGTGTCAAAGGACAAGGAGGAAGAGATTGCTTGTCTCTTGGCAAAAAACAAACAAAAGAAAAGTCCATTAAATCAGTTCAGGGATGAAGAAGGGGAATTTAATACATTAGTGTTGCATACAAAACAGTCCATCGCCGGGCAGTTTATTGTGCAACACCGAGTATGCATACACTATCATTAAAATTGATATGTACACGGACATGGCTTGTGGATGTCCGTTTAGAGTCTGCATTGAGTCTGCCTCGAGCACATGTGGACATCTGTGGAGTGAAGTTACACCCGAGTATGGGGCGGCCTTTAGACATACGCATGTGGGGTGGGTGAGTGTGGAGTGGGGTGGGGGGCTCCCAGCACAGCTGCCCAAGTGAGCGTCACAGCCA
>JBBPBX010032149.1:13836-27450 GCA_038048925.1 Garcialebias charrua | reverse complement strand
TATATCCCTCATTTTGTTTTCCTCTGTATGGTTTAAATGAAAGTAAATGCAGATGTTTAAACTTTTTATTTAGTGAAACAAATTTGATTTCACCCATTTCCCACAGGAATAAGAAAAGAGACTTGTTTCCATTGACATATTTCAGGTCGTTTGGAGGGAAATTGCACATCTAATTTAAGCTCTTCCTGTTTTGTTTACTACCTAATTTTAAAATGCAGACTGATCTGGTTAGAAAGTGAAAGTGCTGTAGAATTTTCCATCAGCAAATTAGTTTTGTGAAGAAAAAAAAATCCCTGAATAGAGGGCATACCAGGAGAACTTCTACTTTGTATTAAAGTATTTTGAGTGACTTTATTTTTGTCTTATGAGTGAAATGTTAAATGTTTGGGGTACACAGCGCCATTTAGTGGTCATATTCGGGAATAGGTTTCAAGGCCTGCCATGAAATTATTCAGCTGTTTCTCATTCACTGTTAATCCTTAAACTTCCATTGTTCATCCAGGTATTTGTTTATTTAGTCTTGTTTGAAGAAGACAGACATGTTCATACATTTTCCTAAGAAAAAGTCACACCAAGTGGAAATGTGCTGGTGACGCAACCATCCATGTTATGTCTTCAAGCATGTTTGAACTTTCTGTTTGAGCACCACTTAATAAAATGTTCAATTTCACATTCATTGTTGCACAATAATCATGTGTATGCATTCAATTTACTTTGTATTTGTTTGTGAATACAGATAAATGACACAAATTACATGAAACCATTTCCTCCTGGTTCAACGAAGACTCAAAATCATTTGTTTTTATAAAAATAACAATACATTTTATTTGAGGGCACCTTTCAATTTTTTTTTTATTCAAACAATCACTTTAAAACACACATTACTCATTTATATTTTTAGCACAATTCTAAAATTTACAATATTTTTTGTTCCAAAACATTGGCTATACATTTTAGATTAAGTATAATCTTACAAATACACAGTATATTCAATCATTCATTCATTTATTCATAAGTGTAAAGACTTACAAACACTAAAACTATGTTTCCCATAAAACTTTATGACTCTTTCGGGATTTTGAACTTTGAGAGTCGGAGTCAGTTTCTACACACCACATGTGGTACATGCGGAAGAACGAGATTATGTACACAGGGTCCCAGTTACATCCAACAATAATGTAAAAGAAAATCAGTATTAGGATCTAAGATATCAACTGAGAAAAATGTGAACAAAAAATATGCTAAGCACTAATAGCATAAAAACATTACATCGAACACCAGCACGAACAAGTTTGTGTGAGCAGATGAGTACGAATGAACACGAAACAGATCAGCAGCAACATGAAACAGATCAGCAGCAACATGAAACAGATCAGCAGCAACATGAAACAGATCAGCAGCAACATGAAACAGATCAGCAGCAACATGAAACAGATCAGCAGCAACATGAAACAGATCAGCAGCAACATGAAACAGATCAGCAGCAACATGAAACAGATCAGCAGCAACATGAAACAGATCAGCAGCAACATGAAACAGATCAGCAGCAACATGAAACAGATCAGCAGCAACATGAAACAGATCAGCAGCAACATGAAACAGATCAGCAGCAACATGAAACAGATCAGCAGCAACATGAAACAGATCAGCAGCAACATGAAACAGATCAGCAGCAACATGAAACAGATCAGCAGCAACATGAAACAGATCAGCAGCAACATGAAACAGATCAGCAGCAACATGAAACAGATCAGCAGCAACATGAAACAGATCAGCAGCAACATGAAACAGATCAGCAGCAACATGAAACAGATCAGCAGCAACATGAAACAGATCAGCAGCAACATGAAACAGATCAGCAGCAACATGAAACAGATCAGCAGCAACATGAAACAGATCAGCAGCAACATGAAACAGATCAGCAGCAACATGAAACAGATCAGCAGCAACATGAAACAGATCAGCAGCAACATGAAACAGATCAGCAGCAACATGAAACAGATCAGCAGCAACATGAAACAGATCAGCAGCAACATGATGATTTTTCCACAGTGGTTATTCTGGTTAGATATTCATGAGTCTAACAACCTCAGGGTAGAAGCTGTTCCTCAGTCTAGTGGTTTTACACTTAATTCTCCTTAACATCCTTCCTGAAGGGAGCGGGGCAAAAAGTGTGTGTGCTGGTTCTGGTGGTGAAGTGAGTCTGTTGCTGGGTGGTTTGTTTGGGTCTTCAAAGTGTGCACTTGTTGAGGGCATCAGGCAATGATCGGTCTCTAGGGCATTGTTTGCTCCTGCTTTTATAATATAGAATAGAATATATCTTTATTGGCATATTTGCACCAAGGTACAAAGTTTTGCAATTGGCGCGCGCACCATCCGAAGAGGGACGTACGCACGGAAGCCGCAGCAGTATAAAACCGCGCCACCAACAATCAGATATGAAAAAGGAACATACATTCGGGTAATCAGTGGTATTCAAAAAAGAATCTATCACAATTTGTCTTAGGACACTCCATGATAAAGTCTAAAAAACTCTACCAGCTTTAGCACGGATAAGACAAGACATGTTGCATTTCATGGCAAGCAGGGAGATTGTCCGTGAAAGTCATTTCAGATAAGCACAGTCTGTAGATGTCATTTCAGCTCGGCTCCATTCTGAAAGCACACAGAGACCTCTGGGGGGAGGGGGGGAAGCGAGTTCTCAACAGCTTTTCACTCCAGGAGAAGATTTGCAGACAGCCTTCTTTTTCCAAGGTTGCTCACAGTCCAGATTAGATTAGTCGCTTATTTATTTTCAGGCCAGGCTACAGTGTACTTTTGACTGCAGCCTTGAAGTCCAGGTGCTGTTCAGGTCCAAATCGTCGAATCATGTGAGGTTCCGAGCTACAAATCCTCGACTGTGCCCTGATGGGGCTGTAAACGAGTCCCAAAGCGCACCGCAGGTCCGCGGCTGTCAGCTCGTACAACAGCTGGCTTGTTGAGGTCATAGCCCGGATCAGAGAATCTGGTTGAGCAGGGAGTCTCGCCAGCGCGTTGATCGCCGCGGCCGCCTCCCTCAGCTTCCAGTAGCAGAAAACATCCGCCGATCCCAAAAAGCAGATCAACTGCCACCAATATTCCAATAATCCACAAAACTTCAACGTCTTCGACAGAGAGAACGGTCAGACACATTGGCCACGAGTCCATAGTGTATCCCACCGCATGCGTGTCGAAGGGGCAAGCCGCCTCTCCTGGTCCGGTGCGTTTCGTTGAAAAAAATTTATCAATAGAGGAAACAGCCCACGTAAAATCCATTTCAAATTGGTTCGAGTGAGCGCTGAAGAGTTAAGACGAGACAAAATGCAAAAGCAGGGAGGAGGAAACTTAGGGGGTGAGAGGAGCAAAAAGAGATGCGACCTGCTTCGCAGAGTGCCGGAAGAGTTTAACTTATACGTAATGCCCCTCCACATGCTCCATGGGTCTTGTGAGTTGAATTGACCCTGGATCCTCTGTGCATATGTGGCCTCGGCCCTCTTCATACAAGCAACCAGCTCTTTCCTTGTCCTTCTCAGCTCCTCTGAGTTTCCAGACTTGAAGGCAGTGTTCCTGGCTGCCAGCAGGGTGTGAACCTCTGCATTCAGCCAAGGCTTCCTGTTCGGGTAACTCTTAACACATCTAACATATAATACCATATTGCCGTCACCAAACATTGTTCAGGTATAAACATGTAGTCAAACGTGATAAGAAAACAAAAAACCTTGGGGCAAATTTACATTATTTAAATAACTAGTGCTGGAATGTGAGACAACATCCCCACTGAATGTTCAGAAGGCAGATAAATACTGTAATCAGTTTATATGTTATAGACCACAGCAGCTAACTAACCAATAGCAATGCTATTACATTGATTACTGAGCTAAAGTAAATAGGAAAAAGGTTAATTATCTAATGAGGAAAAGCCAAGGCTTTCTTTAGCTTTGATCTGAAAATGAATATTTGTCACCTGCAGCTGAGGTGCTGTTGTTGAGCACTGGTGCTGCTGGTGGTCTGAAGGTGTCATGATCACCTCTGCTGAAGACGTTTATAGGTCCAGCCAACGGTTAAACCAATTTCAGATGTTCTTGACTTTCAAACATTCTACAAAATTCTTTCCAATATTACAAACAAACAAGGTACCAACTGGGATGGCAAGAAATATTTTATTTTCAACCACAGTTCCTACTTCATGCCATCCTCTAAAGCTGCTATATACTGTCATTTGCAACCGCTACCTGCAAGAACAAGAACTGCATTTCCTGAACTGGTTCATCTCTGTTCAGTACATTTTCCATACAAAAAATGTTTGTGTGTATTGTTTGCTTTTATTTTGTGGGTTTATTGTTTATAATTCTGTAAAGCACTTTGAACTGTTTTTAGTATGAAGGGTGCTTTATAAATAAAATGTATTTATTTATTTATTTATTTATATATTGATTTATTTATTGATTGATCTGTTTAACACATTTTAATCAATCAATCAATCAATCAATCAATCAATCAATCAATCAATCAATCAATCAATCACCTTTATTTAACCAGGTAGAGCCCGTTGAGATCGAGATCTCTTTTACAAGGGTGACCTGGTCAAGTGGTCAGCAGCACACGTCACATTGGCAATAGGCATTTGCACTTATCAAAAGAAAATAAAGAAAACTACAATCACAGTAAACAGATGTTGACAGTTCAAAACCAACAGGATATGACAGATTTCTATATACATTATATACAAAACAAGCAGACAGACCTCGGTTGTGTAAATAAAGTTAAAAAAATCAAACAATGACATGAAATTAAAATGCTGTGTTTAATTTTTAAAATTTGAAGAAAAGATGCACCAGAGGAGAATCAGAGAATTGGGATTGTAGTAGATATCTGAGTCCTCCCAGCGCTCAATCGTTTTTTTTTTCATTTTAAACAAGTGTTTCTCTGCAGGCTGCAGGCCCAGATTTGAGCAATAATTTCTGCTCTCATCTGTTGAAATAGCCTGTGTCAGATCTCTCTTCAGTTTCAAAATGATTACCAGCCCCAACATCCGTGCCTGTTTCTGTCCTCTCAAATCTGAAATAAAACTGGGTTTGCAGCAGGACTGTCAGCAGGCTTTGGTCTATTTCATTTAAAACAACACAGGCATTTACAACGGCGGTTTAAGCAACAAGGAAGCAGCTGAAAAATGCACAGGAGATGTGGGTGTGAGTTTCCTTTTACACTGAGATGTGACACGGCAGCCTTTTAGAACCGGTTTGTAGTTCAGTGTGAAAGGAAGTGAAGATGACTGGACACGTAAGTAAAATGATGAGATGGTTGCAAAGGAAATAACAAACTGAGCAGCTGAATACTGTATTAAAATGTAGAACTACTAAACCTAAACTACTGTAACCTTAACATTAGGGTCTGCATATATTTCACTGTTTAAATGTGAAATACTATACTAACTAATGTACATGTAATATACTGTAACTACCGGTAATGACTTGTTCCTGTCAGTCATTATTACACAATAATGTAGTGGCTACCGGTAATTAAAATGTGCAGCTTCTTTAATATACAAACCTACAAAAGATGAATATACTTATATAGTTACAAAAACAATATGTGGATATTTGTGGTCTGTGCTTATAATTTGCCAGTCAACAATACTGGTAATCATGTGCATCTTTTTTTTTTAACATTTCAACTCTTGTTTTGACTTTGACACTCATTTGTATTTGTCCAGGAAGTAACTGTACTAACCAGAACTCATACATTATTAGAAGATAAGAGGGATAAATCTAGCAAGAATTCTACAAAGTATATAAATAAAAATTAGATGATTAAAAACACATGCACATACTGTATCTTTATGACTGCAGAAGGGTTTTGGTTTCTGACTCATGTGACAAGACTTTTCCATGCATCTGATAATGTCCAAAAATCCATAGATCACATGATGGCAGGTGATTGTTAAGACTCAAGGAACCCAAAATAGTATGAGACCCGGAACAAGACAAGACCCAGAGTAGAAAAGTCAACAGTGTTTATTAGTTACAGTGAGAATATATAAGATCTCCTGGAGCCCCTGGGGAGGAAGGACATGGTCAGGTGTGTCGTTGATGAGGGAAGTGGATAATGATATTGATTTGGTTGGTTTTTTTCTTACAGGTCTGGACATGGTGGTGAGGCATAGAGTTTATCCAGAAACAGCTTCATAGATGGGGAACCAGGCAGGGCAGGCAAGGTAGGCAAGGCAGGCAAGTGGCAGGAGGGCAAGGCACGAGGAACCAGATCGAAGGAGAACCAGGACTGGACAGGACCCAAGGAGGCAGGATAACTGCAGGCACAAAAACAAAGTAACCATCTTAATATTTCTTAGTTATACTGGCCAGAGGCATGAATACCATAAATGTATAAGGCTCCATTGTAAAGTAACACTCAACTGCAGCCTTATACTGTATAGTGCAGGATCTCATCAGGTAGATGGCAGACAGCTGGTGGTAATTGGAGAAGAGAGCTGCAGCCAGTGGTACTCTTACACTACCCCCCAAAGAATCGCCCCCACCCTCGGGGTGGGCCTTGAAGACGCAGTGATCAAGCTTGGGTCCAAGATGAAGGAGCAAGGAATCCATGATCTTTCTTAAGGTCCGTAGCTCTCCCAGTCAACTAAGAATTGCCCCCACCCTCGGGGTGGGCCTTGAAGACGCAGTGATCAAGCTTGGGTCCAAGATGAAGGAGCAAGGAATCCATGATCTTTCTTAAGGTCCGTAGCTCTCCCAGTCAACTAGGTATTGGTAGCTGCGTCATCTGCGTTGCACACTCAGAATGGTCCTCATGGTGAAAGCCGGGTGGTTGTCAATCTTCCGGGTGGGTGGAGGGAGGTCAGTCTGAGTGCACAAGAGGCTCTCGGAGATGGGCTTGACCTGGAAAACATGGAAGGTGAGGTGAATCCTGATGGAGGTCGGGAGCTGGAGTCTTACTGCAGAGGGGTTGATGATTTTGGTGATGGGAAAGGGGCAGATGAAACGGGGTGCCATCTTTCTGGCTGTGTCTTTTAAGTGAATGTTACTAGTAGAGAGCCACTCTTTTTTAGCCCACCTGGTATGAAGGAGTTGAGCAGTAAAGGTCAGCGAACCTTTTATTTTGTGCTGCCGTGTGCAGAAGGGCTACTTTAGGCGCCAGATGCCCCGACAATGGCGGAAGTGATGCTGGATGGAGGGCACCATGATGTCAGTCTCCTGGCTGGGAAACAAGGGAGGTATGTAGACAAGAGAAGCTTCGAAGTGAGACAGACCTGTGACTGAGGACTTGTGTGTATTATGGGCGTACTCCATCCAGACCAGGTGTTGGCTCCAGGCTGAGGGGTTCAGAGGGTGGTCTCAAACTCCTGGTTGCAACACTCAGTCTGGCTGTTGGACTGAGGGTAGTACCCTGAGGTGAGGATTGTAGAAGCCCCCAGAGTTTTGTAGAAACAGCGCCACACTTGAGAGATAAATTGTGGTCCACGGTCTGAGATTGCATCGGTGGGGATGCCGTGGATCCTGAAGATGTGTTGGACAAGCAGTTGACCAGTCTTGAAAGCAGAAGGAAGCTTGGGCAGAGGAAGGAAATGGGTTGCTTTTGAAAACTTGTCAATGACTATTAGAATGGCGGTGTTACCTTCTGAGGGAAGTAGACCGGTGACAAAATCCACCAAGATGTGGGACCAGGGATGGCTGGGTGTTGGCAGGGGTTGCAGGAGCCCAGCAGGTGGTTGGTTGCCCATTTTGTTCCTGGCACATGTAGAGCAGGCTGTGACAAAAGCCTTCATTGTTGGGTTGATAGCAGGCCACCATAAGTGTGTCTTTGCTAGGGAAAGCATACGGGAGGTAACAGGGTGACATGACAGTTTGTTTGTGTGAAGCCAGTCCAATACCTTGAGTTTCATGGAAGATGGGATGAAGAGTTCCGGGGTGTCTCATTCTGGGTCCTTTTGGCTGGAGCATTTCTGTTATGACTCGAGGAACCCAGATTGGTAGGAGACCCTGAACGACACAAGACCCAGGAGTAGAAAAGTGAACAGTGTTTATTATTTACAGTGAGAATATATACAGAATATCTCCTGGAGCCCCTGGGGAGGAAGGATAAGGTCAAGTGGGTCATTGATGAGGGAACTGAATGTTGATATTGATCCGGGTGATTTTCTCTTACAGGTCTGAACATGGCGGTGAGGCACAGAGTTTATCCAGAAACAGCTCCATAGATGGCGAACCAGGCAAGGCAGGCAATGTAGGCAAGGCATGGCAATTTGCAGGAGGGCAAGGCACGAGGAACGAGGAACCGGACCGAAGGAGAACCAAGACTGTACAGGACCCAAGGAGGCAGGATATCTGCAGGCACAAAAGACAAGGTAAGTATCTTAATATTTCTTAGTAATACTGGCCAGAGGCATAAATACCATAAAGGGCATAATGCTCCAGCAAAGAGTAGCACTCGACTGCAGCCTTATATAGTGCAGGATCTCATCAGTTAGCTGGCCGACAGCTGGTGGTAATTAGAGGCCATCTTGGAGAGGAGAGCTGCAGCCAGTGGTACTCTTAAAGTGATACAAACGAGATTACTTCTATGTAAAAACTTTTTTTTTTTTAAACATGATGGTTTAACTTGAGGTTTAAGATCCAATGTTTGTCTCAACAAATAGCACATTGATCGAGTTATATGAGCTTGTACAAAATATTATCTGCCTCGTCTTTTTGTGATTCTTTCCATGTCTCTCCTGTAAATGAGACCACCTGTGTCAATGTGTCACCTGTCTAACTAAAAGTAAATAATTAAAATGATGATGTTCATTTCAGACGTTGATAGGGTTCCTCTTCAGTGTTGGCATCTTGTTTCACTTTTGTTATTGCGAAGTGAAATGCAGAAATGACAAAGACGAGGAAGTTGACTGGTTGGTGATCTTATCTGTCTCCATTTTTATTTTCACCCACTACCGGTTTAAGCTGAATATATGCTAAAATGTATGTTGATGTCGGCCCGTTAGGTATATTTTATACAAGATGCCCAACGTGAACAATGGCGGTTTGTCGTATTTGTACATGGATGAGAGCACGAATGGGTGGAAACTCAGCAAAAAGGAAATCAACAGTAGAAGTGGCTCTTTGGGGAACACACTAAAACCTCTTCTTGATTTCTACGACAGAAAGGTAACATCCCACACAATCAGATACTTTTAATGATGGTACAACTTTACAGACTGATGTACATTCATCATTTGATGTGTTTTATTGTAAGACTGAAGGCTTTGGTTACATGCTCTACAACGATCAACCTCCAGAACCTTATGCTGCTCCTTCGTCATTTGGCCACAGCAAAGGTGAGTGCTGTTAATTAAAGTCTAAAACAAAATATCTCAAACTAAAATGTCTGTTTTGTGACTCTTTGACATTATTTTACTTTCTTAAGGGGTTGTAATGTTGGATCGACAAAGTGGTCTTTGGCTTTCTCACAGCACACCCAAATTTCCTGCGTATCTCAACAAAGACTTCTGGCCAAAGAATGGAAATTCAAACGCTCAAACGTTTATTTGTGTTAACTTTCCCTACCCACAGTTTAAAGCAATAGGTAGGTTAAAACCTTCATGTTTTGACCAACTTTGGTGTTTTATTTACTGTGTTAAAATATTTCGTTTGAACTCTCAGGAGTGCAGCTCAAGTACATCCATGCTTATTCATACGACTTTGTGCTACCTACAACTTTTCACGAGGAGCTGCGGTGTGTCGCACAGAGAAGCTGCCTTCCAAGAAAAGCACCCTGGTCCAGCGTGACCACACTGACCTCCATGATGGGTCATCATTTCACCAGCTTTGCAAAATATGGACGCTTTAAAAATGGTGAGTGCTGGCAATTAAAACCCCTGTTGTTGGATTTGAGTATCAAATGTGAAAAGTGTGATATTTGCTAAATATTTACCCCCCCCCACCCCACACACACACACACACATACACACAATTTTTTTTCCTATAATACCCAGCAAATGTGTTCAATGTTGTTGCTTCCTTTGGGATCTATACAGTCACGTGTCATATAAAAATGCTATGTTATGCCGGCTACACACCAAACGTGTTTCGAGCAGCCGAAGCAGCCAGTTTACATGCAAAGTCTATATGGCCGCCCATAGAGGAGCGGCGCAGCGTGACGCGGCGCGTTTTGCGCAGTTCAAGCAGCGCAGCAGGGTGTGGCAGTTCTTTTCCGCGCACGCGGCGCATCCAGAACATCGGCTGCCCGAGTTCAACAAATTGAACTTTGACCTACTTTCGTTGCTCGCCGCGTAGCAGCAACCAATCGGGAGAGACTCTGCTATGTGATGACGCAACGACGACTGGACTTTTTTGGACTTTTTAAACTTAGCCCAACGAGCCTCCATTAAAGCTGCAGTCTGCAGTTCTGTAGTGCAGTCTGTAAGTTGTCTAAAAATATATTTTTAACATATTTCTTCACTCTGTCACTATCTCCTGACAGACTGATGTTAGACAAAGTAATCTCTGAAAAAAACTATATTCCCCTTGCTTCTCTAAAACCATTTCTAAAAAGCCACAGTGACCCGCCGTTAACCAGCCAATAAAAACAGAGCTTCTCACTTCTCACGCTCCTAACCCACGCCACCCCCCCCGTCCCAGCCCCGCGCAGGTTCTCGTTCAAAGTATTGCAAAGCGATGCAAAACTGTTTTGTATGTGACACAAATGTATTAAATTCCCCTTCTTCATCCCTGATCTGGACTTTTCTTTTGTTTTTTTGCCAAAAGTCAAGTGATCGCTTCCTCCTCCACTGATCCATGACTGAAAAGATGAGGAAATGGATGAATTTGTCACGAGCGAATTAAACTCGGGTTCAACGTGGCTCCGCGAGGCTCAGCAGATTTCATGGTGTTCTGGTGTGCTGGACCAGCGCTCCATGTTTTTATTTTATTTTTTAGAACGTTTTATTAACATATAATCACAGAACTTCGCAGCGTCTGCCACAGGACATGTAGTGGAGGCGGAGCATTCAGAAACTGCAGCGAGTGCAAGAGGGAGCAGAGCCATATATGGCTCTGAGTGGGGAGGGACCAGAATGCTTTGCCTGTTGAAAATTTTCCTAAGTGCTGCGTTCTACAAAAACTGCAGACTGCAGCTTTAAGAAACCAGCCTCCGGTAAGAACCTTGGCATTTTTACAGTTGCCGCTGTCCGCTCGAGCGTACGATCACCCCAAACATAAAAAAACATTTTAATCTCAACAAAGACTTTCGGAGCTGCAGTTCGTCTCGTAGAAAACCCACTCAAGTAGTAACGAGGCTCACAAACAGCTGATTTTATCTGCCCGGTGTATAAAAAACAACAAACCCGACCGGAAAAGGACCAAGACGCTCCTCCCACTGCGCATCTTCAGACGCGTTGGGTGTGAACAGACATCTGTTGACAAGCAGCCAACACCGCGCGTCGGGAGCGTTTTTGCTACTGAAGACGCGTTTGGTGGGAACCCGGCCTAAATGACATTCTGGGAATTTCCAGGCAGACATTATGGTACCAAGTTCTGTTTTTACTATATAACTTCATTGTCCATAACATTCCATGATAAGGAGATTTACTGTACTGTATCTTTTACATCTGGCTCATACACACAAAACAACACAAGTTAAAAATGCCATAAAACTTTAAAAAGCTTTGCTAACCCAATAAAACTAATTTTAAAATACATGATAAATTAATAAAAACAACTTAACAGACAATGTTTTGTCATGTGAGGCTACATTAAAATAGGACCCTGTTAAGGACACTCACAGCAGAGGGAACAAATGACTTTTTGTACCCATTTTTCTTTACTAGAGGAACCATCAGTCTTCTGTCAGATGGTACCAATAATGATTGTAGTGGATGAGTTGGGTCATTGTAAAGCTGGATTTACTTTTTTCCAGAACCTGACTGTACAGGTCTGTAATTTTCATTTGTAGATGACCTTTGACCAGACAAAGTTCCTCAGTTTTACAGACGGTCCAGAAAACTAACATCAAACCAGGCAGAGAGCTGATCGACCTATGAGCTGGGAGTAGGAGGGGCTATTATCGGTGTCTTTCAGACCAGCAACTGGCCATATCATCTGCATACTTAATTAATGTGAAGTCTTTGTTGTCTTGTCACAAATCATGTATGTATAAAGAGAATAAAAGTGGTGATAGCACACAACTCTGTGGAACACCAGTGTTCAAAACCCTGCAGTCAGATAGAATGTTCTTCACAGACTCATTGTTCCTCTCCAAAACTCTTTAATCCACAACACAATATGGCTGCTGACGTTTATATCATATAGGCGTTTAAAACAGACCTGCATGCATTTCAGGCTGAAAAAATAGGTAAATATTTTTATTTAGTTTTTTGGTGATGATAATACATCAACACAGGAAGTTGAGCAAATTATATTTTAAAGTTCAGTAGATAAACTGAGAAGTTTTTCCTCCTGTGCACTGGTCGAAGCAGCAGCTTGTGTCTCTCCCTCCACAACTTTCCTTTTCCTGCTTGGCTTCTTTGTCTTTGTCTGCAGTTTTCAGTGCTCGCTCGAACGCAAATTGAGATGGATCTGGTTTTGTGGGCTATCAACTCTTGATAAGATTTTTTCTACAAAACGATCAGGTCCGGGGGAACCTGCTTGCCCATCACAGACGCATCCAGCCAGATATATCATGGATTCTGAGGGGAGTGGAAGATATTATGCCTGCCTGTTCTGTCTGTCGAAGATGTGGAAGATTTATTCAAATTGGATTTATGATAGCAGGTGCTCTGCTTTTTGGCTTGTGTGGAGTTCTCTTCTATCGGAAAATTAGGAAGACTTCTGCATTGATCAACGCCCTCACTGTTAAAAGTCATACTCTCCATTAGTTATCATAACGTTTTTCTATAAGTTACTTCCAATTAACATAATGAGTTATGTAATTTCAACTTAATTTCATGCATTATTGGCATTTCAACTCAAGGTTGTGAGTCTTTTCAGTGAAACATAAATTTAAATGTGCGAATTTAATTTGAAAATCTGAGTTTTAAAATGGTAACCGGATCTTATAAAAACTGATCACCACTAGAAATATTAATGCGAGATAAAAAATAGTGCCGGAAATTCGCTCTTTATCTGAATTGGGACTAAATATGATGTAATATTTAGTCAGACTTTATAAAGTTCTCCATCCCAGTTAGAATTGCATATTAAATGAAGAAGAGGACCACCTGACCAGATTAAGGAGTCGAAAGCAAAGTCGCGGATGAATACCACTTTTTCCAAGACCCGGATCCGGCGCAAGGTCGTTCAAATTCGGCGCGCGGGGAATATGTTGGAATAATAGAAACAAGGTAAGCTGCATTTGTTGTTAAAATATGTTGTTAAGAGATAAAAGTTCGTGTCTCTGTTACATGTTTAAACACAGGACATAAAACAACAGCTTGCTAACTGTCGAGGGCAGGAGCAGATGAACGAAGTATGCTTTCGGTTGCGCTTATAGAACTTTTCTTAAGAGAAAATACAAGCAGCTACCATGATTTTTGTATTGTACACCCTCAGAAGCACATATGTGGCGCTTGGTCAAAGTTTTGCATCGACGTGCTGACTGCAGATGAGTTTG
>JBBPBX010032149.1:0-13735 GCA_038048925.1 Garcialebias charrua | reverse complement strand
ATGTTTTTCTTAGTTAATTCTAGATGTTATTACTGTTTTTCTCTTGCATTTGTTGTTGGATGTAACTGGGACCCCGTGTACATAATCTCGTTTTCATCACATGTACCACATGCGGTGCAAATTACAATAAAGACTCTCTGACTCTGACACTTAATCTATTGTATTGATGTTTGGGGGGAATGTGTGTAAAACAATCACAAAGCCTATTTTTGTATTACAGAAAAGAGCTGTAAGAATTATCACTAGAAAACATTACCGTCATCCATCAAGTACATTATTTTATCAACTGAAGTTATTGAAGTTCCATGATTTGGTAGACTATAATATTTTATCAGTTATGTATAGGGCTCAAAATAATGCATTACCTTTAAATATCCAAATGCATTTTGTTAAAAGACAAAGTTGTTATAATCTTAAGGGGACAGAGATGTTTGTAAAACCACAATTCAGAACTAGTTTGAAGGGACGTTCTACCTCAATCCAGGGAATTAGATTATGGAATGGCTTGGAGAATGTAGTTAAAAATGCCAAGTCAATGTTTACATTCAAGAAAATGATCAAAACGAATGTGTTAAAAATATATATATATGAAATAGCGTAATGTGTATTGTATTAGTTAGAAAATTAGAAAGAGTTAGTCATTTTGTACTGTTAGTTGAAGATTATTACTGTATTGTTTAATCTGATTGTTGGAAAAAAGGGGCAGATATAATAAGATTTCTTCTTCTTTCTGCTACCTTTCATTTTTTTATATTTTGTACATTATCATTTATGGGATTGTCTTGTATTGTTTCTTTTGTAAAAAAATGAACAAATTTAATAAACATAAACATAAACAAACATGTTCCTGCTTTTAGTATTTTACATTGCTTTATAATGTAGCTGTTTATGTTTCATTTTGTTTTTTAATACAGTTTTCTTGTGATTTATAATTAATCCATCCATTTTCTTCCGCTTATCCGGGGTCGGGTCGCGGGGGTAGCAGCCTAAGTAGGGAGGCCCAGACTTCCCTCTCCCCAGCCACTTGGAGCAGCTCCTCTGGGGGAATCCCAAGGCGTTCCCAGGCCAGCCGAGAAACATAGTCCCTCCAGCGTGTCCTGGGTCTTCCTCTGGGTCTCCTCCCGGTGGGACATGCCCGGAACACCTCACCAGGGAGGCGTCCAGGAGGCATCCTAACCAGATGCCCGAGCCACCTCAACTGGCTCCTCTCGATGTGGAGAAGCAGCGGCTCTACTCCGAGTCCCTCCCGGATGACTGAGCTTCTCACCCTATCTCTAAGGGAGAGTCCAGACACCCTGCGGAGAAAACTCATTTCAGCCGCTTGTATCCGAGATCTCGTTCTTTCGGTCACAACCCAAAGCTCATGACCATAGATGAGGGTGGGAACGTAGATCGATCGGTAAATTGAGAGCTTTGCCTTTTGACTCAGCTCTCTCTTCACCACGACAGACCGGTACAGCGCCCGCTTCACTGCGGATGCTGCACCTATCCGCCTATCGATCTCACGCTCCAGTTTTCCCTCATTCGTGAACAAGACCCCGAAATACTTAAACTCCTCCACTTGGGGCAGGACCTCCTCCCCGACCGGTTTGTTTTAAGGAAGCAGGAGGCTGTAAAAACACTCGGTTCTGCCGCTTCACGGTTCATGCTCCACTCCGCTGTTTAAATGGTGAAAAAGATTCGTAGTTCCGACCTTTCATCAGGATTATTTACAGCATTGTCTACAAAAATATTTTTCTGCCCTTATCTGACAATTTAAATCCAAACTAGCTCAGAAAGAACATTGTTTTTCCCCCTCAGCAGCTAGCGACTCTCTTCATATCTGCCGTGTTTACTTGTGCTGAAAGTCTCAGCGGCTCCGCCCTCCTGCAGGCAGGAAGGAGGGGCTGGGTCTGTGTTCAGTGAAGGAGAAGGAGGGGGGCGAGTGGGAGAAAACAGACAGCAGGAGGATTCTCGATATAAACGATATAGTCTCGTCTTTTATCTCTTTAGAAAAAATCTCGATATTTTAAAAATCTCGATATATCGCCCAGCCCTACCTTCAACTGTTCTGTTCGAGGTGCGGTAGGTGTCTTTTACACCTTAAACTCGAGAGCAACAGAGCCGCAGGGGCATGACGCCAGTGTCACAACAAGGAGAAAACAGCTGCGCAGGCAGCCCGAGGAAGAACTTTTACCAAAAAGAGGGGGAAGATCACCTTGTTAGCTTCCATTATTTCGCTCCGCTGAAACTCGGAGACAAAATGGGTCCAGAGGACACGAACCAGAGTCCAACCGAGTCCGAACTCGGGTCCAGTTAACCAATACAAAACAGACCAGAGACACAACAGAACCGCAATCAAACGCAACGTTTTCTCTTTTCTGTTTCTTGCTTTGTTTACTCCAACTTCCAGAGCGGATTTCTTCTTCGTGAGTTTTATTAGCAGCCGTTGTTTTACCGCCACCTGCAGGAAAAATTTGGACCAAAGTAGAAACTCTTTTTCTACTTTGGTCCAAATTTCCTTGTTCTTTTTGTTCACATTCTTATAATTGTAACTGTATCTGTAGTAAAATAATAATAATAAAAATTAAAAAAAACTTTGGTCCAAATTTTTCCTGTACACACACACACATCGTGTTGTATATATCGTGATATATATCGTTATCGTGATGTAAAAAAGTCCATATTGTGATATATGATTTTTTCCATATCGCCCAGCACTACATCCCCCCGATGAACACAGTGTAGAGCCACAACCCATAAGCTCTGAACGAAAGCTTACTAAGGACAAAGTTGCTGCTCTATATATGCCCAGTCAGCCTAGAGGTGAAATGAAACCAAATACTCCCTTCAGCCCAACTCGCTCGCCGTTCACGCCTCACCGGAACACCCCAGCCAGCATTCCACATCCAGTTGAGCCATTTGCCCAATACATAGCAAGACGAGATCTAATCACTTCAGGCCTTTACCAGTTTGATGAAAGGCCAGAGAATTATGGAGTAGGGGTTGAACGAGTACATAATTTTTAAGCTCGACATTAACATAAAAAAACTCGAGTGGCACTCGATTAGTCAATGACGTCACAGTGTCTTATGATGCAAAATAAATAAATAAATATAAATGCATAAAAACGTCTTTACAAAAAGAAAAAAAAGACCAACAAAACATTGGGAGCATTTATTATGCTCCTATCATTTATCATACTGCAGATAAGTCACAGGAAAAACAAAACTATTAGTTATTATTATTAATATTAAAAGTGAAAGTAAGGCGCTGAAACCGAAACTTAAAAAACAAATGGGGCCACAGCCACACCGTACCACCGCCTGCAGTGCTGTGCAATTTAGGTTTACTTTTAGAGATTGTGTTTATAGGTTTTTAATAGGTCTAGAGAGATGAATATTTGCTGCTTTTTGTTTGTGAAACGAGAGAGAGGACGCCGTTTCGGCCGTGTTATATATGTGACCTGCAATGCAACACTGCTCCCTGCTGTCACAATCTACTACGGTGTTCAAAGAAAAGAAAATCAACAGAATGATTCAATGAGTAGCGCAATTTATAAAATTATAAACTGTTTTACCTTTTTGACAAAACTGGGCCTGCTCCATTAACATCCGTGCGCACAAAGGAATCCAAATCCAGCTAAAAGCTACCCCGCGCTCGGTTTTTATCACGTGATGTGACGTACTGACGTTACCGCGACGTGATGACGTCACTACGGGTACTCGAGGTGGACAAAAAAGCCTCGATAGAAGTCAAAGCACTCGATCTGTCGAAAACTCGGTTACTCTGTTAAAGCACTATTATGGAGCATGGTACTCTTCATTTTCTAGTGCAACAGCCGAAGTTCACCTAAGTCCCATTCAACAGCTAGATCTCATGATAAAATGGCTAGGAAAGGAGTCAAGTGATCAGGTAAAACGCATACGTTCAGTCAGTGCTGGGTAGCGCTAATCCAAAAATTAGTTCCGCTATTTCTAAAGCGCTTATTAATTTATTTAGGTCCGCAATTTCAAAAGCGCTTATGTCTTAGCAAAGCTAACGGAAGCTAATGCTAACGCGCTAACGTGCAAATGGCGAACTACTTTTTTTAATCCAGCAGATTTGACCATTTCGTGAAACGGTTAAGCTCAGAAAAACCTTGTGCTATAAAGTCAGCTAAGAAATATATTTTTTCTCAGCAAAGAAATAATTGTTTTTACCGTGTTTTCTTGTAAAGTCCTTCGCTTCTGTGGCCGGTCGCCATTTTGAACAGGGCAAATGGCGAACTACTTTTTTTAATCCAGCAGATTTGACCATTTCGTGAAACGGTTAAGCTCAGAAAAACCTTGTGCTATAAAGTCAGCTAAGAAATATATTTTTTCTCAGCAAAGAAATAATTGTTTTTACCGTGTTTTCTTGTAAAGTCCTTCGCTTCTGTGGCCGGTCGCCATTTTGAACAGGGCAAATGAGGCGCTGACGCGTCGCGTAGGCCGCTGAGAAACATCCATAAGTTCACCCTCCATGTTAAAAACTCTTCGTCTGACTCTTCGAAAACAAGCAATAAGGCTGCAGAGTAACACACTGGCTGCTAACTGCTATAGAGAGAGCGCTCTCTCTAGCCCCCCTTAGGGCGGGGACCGCTTTTTTTCACGGACCACATCCGGCGCTGACAGGATATGGTCCGTGAGCAGTCGTCCGGTTGATTTAAGAGCCTGTAAATGTTTTCCCGTTTTTACTGATAGATAATTAGTTATTAGATGTACTGCATTTTAAATAAAAATAGCGCAAATCCGCTTATGAATTACAAGCCCAAAACCAGAAAAGTTGGCACGTTGTGGAAATCGCAAATAAAAACAGAATACAATGACTTGCAAATCTTTTTCAACCTATATTCAATTGAACACACTGCAAAGACCACATACTTAACGTTCGAACTGGTAAACTTTGTTATTTTTTGCAATTATTAGCTCATTTGGAATTTGATGCCTGCAACATGTTTCAAAAAAGCTGGCACAAGTGACAAAGAAGACAGAGAAATTTGAGGAATGCTCATCAAACACTTATTTGGAATATCCCACAGGTGAACATGCAAATTGGGAACAGGTGGGTGCCATGATTGGGTATAAAAGCAGCTTCCTTGACATGCTCAGTCATCCACATAGAAGGATGGGGCGAGGGTCACCACTCTGTGAACAAATGCGTGGGCAAATTGTCGAACAGTTCAAGAACAACTTTTCTCAACGAGCTATTGCAAGGAATTTAGGAATTTCACCATCTACGGTCCGTAATATCATCAAAAGGTTCAGAGAATCTGGAGAAATCACTACACGTAAGGGGCAAGGCCGAAAACCAACATTGAATGCCCGTGACCTTCGATCCCTCAGGCGGTACTGCATCAAAAACCGACATCAGTGTGTAAAAGATATCACCACATGGGCTCAGGAATACTTCAGAAAACCACTGTCAGTAACTACAGTTCGTCGCTACATCTGTAAGTGCAAGTTAAAGCTCTACTATGCAAAGCAAAAGCCATTCATCAACAAGATCCAGAAACGCCGCCGGCTTTGCTGGGCCCGAGCTCATCTGAGATGGACTGATGCAAAGTGGAAAAGTGTTCTGTGGTCTGATGAGTCCACATTTCAAATTGTCTTTGGAAACTGTGGACGTCGTGTCTTACGGACCAAAGAGGAAAAGAACCATCAGGACTGTTATAGGCGCAAAGTTCAAAAGCCAGCATCTGTGATGGTATGGGGGTGCATTAGTGCCCAAGGCATGGGTAACTTACACATCTGTGAAGGCACCATTAATGCTGAAAGGTACATACAGGTTTTGGAGCAACATATGCTGCCATCCAAGCGACGTCTTTTTCATGGACGCCCCAGCTTATTTCAGCAAGACAATGCCAAGCCACATTCTGCACGTGTTACAACAGCGTGGCTTCGTAGCAAAAGAGTGCGGGTCCTCCCCTGGCCTGCCTGCAGTCCAGACCTGTCCCCCATTGAAAATGTGTGGCGCATTATGAAACGTAAAATACGACAACGGAGACCCCGGACTGTTGAACAACTTAAGCTGTACATCAAGCAAGAATGGGGAAGAATTCCACCTGAAAAGCTTCAAAAATTGGTCTCCTCAGTTCCCAAACGTTTACTGAGTGTTGTTAAAAGGAAAGGCGATGTAACACAGTGGTAAATATGTCCCTGTGCCAACTTTTTTGCAATGTGTTGCTGCCATTGAATTCTAAGTTAATGGTTATTTGCAAAACAAAATAAAGTTTCTCCGTTCGAACATTAAATATATTGTCTTTGCATTCTATTCAGTTGAATATGGGTTGAAAAAGATTTGCAAGTCATTGTATTCTGTTTTTATTTGCGATTTGCACAACGTGCCAACTTTTCTGGTTTTGGGCTTGTATATAAGTTATCAATCCGCTATAGCGTTAACAAATTGTTTAGGTCCGCTATCAGTGGATTAGCGCTTTAGCACTCCCTAGCGTTCTGGTGCCTAACACTGCATTCAGTACATGTCAACAACCCCACATTAGCTCTATACCAGGGGTGTCAAAGACCCGGCCAGCATCCGGCCCGCCAGGGGTTTTTAGTCGGCCCGCAGATGAATCTGAATTATTAAAAAAAGAATAAACGCTATTTTCTTAAAAATCTGCAGTTCCTATGTTGTCCGCTATAGAGGCGCTGTGTTTTAGTCAGTTATTGTCCTACTCAAACCGTCTGCCTTTAGGACCCAGGGGCGCTGTGTTTTAGTGCAGCAGATAGCAAACGGAGGCTCTGCTCATTTTTCCTGTCTTCATGTGCGCAGCAAGCGTTCATCCTGATGTGAAACAGCACAAAAACAAGATTTCAGGGTTGCTAAGGGAGTTTGAGAAACGATTTCAGGTCTTTAGAAGAATAGAATATATCTTTGTTGACAGGGCACATGATTAAAATTACGCACACAAGATGGGCCGAGTGCACGAAGCCACAGTTGTGTCACAGTCGTGTCAGCACCGCCACAAAGGCAAACTCGAGACAGAATTAGCAGTTTTTCTCTCACCACTCACCATCAGAGCTTCTGATGTGCTGTTGACATGTTGAAATCATTTATTTGCAGTGTGATGTAGAATTGAAGGACAAATTTGCCTCTGTGGGCTTGGAAACATTTTACAAGTATCTCTTACTATCCTAAACTGACAGCACTGGCTGCAAAAATGTCCATGTTTGGGACTACCTACCTGTGAGCAAGTTTTAACTAACAAACATTAAAGCTCCCCTGACATGATCTTTTAACTTTCCAAAAAATGGCACAACATATATAAATATTAAGATTGACCTCTGACCGTTTTTGCTAAAACAATGTGAAATGAATGAAAATTCCTCCCAAAAACAGTTTAAAATTAGCGCCGTTTTTTTAACACGATAAATAGGGATATCCCCGTCGCAGGATGATGACGTCATAACAAGAAACGTCTCTCCTGCGCACCTTGAAAACAATGAGGAGATACAAACTCGATCCGTCCAATTTAGCCATTTAAAAGTTAATATTTTAGCGGATTGTCTGCAGAGAAGCCAAAGTTATTTCCAGTAAACAGCAGGTTATAATTTTTTTTCAGATCCTGCTGGTTTTTGGAGACTTTTCACTTCAGGACGTGAGCAGCTCTGTGAGGACTTACAGCATATTTCCACAGCACTGAAATGGTAATATATTAGTTAATGTTTCTAATAATTATCCAACATTAATTTATAGGTTAAAAAATTAGTCCCTTTTAAAATATCTGTTAAATATCTTATTCTTTTATTTTATTTTGTTTGTGTTTTCAGGTTTCCAGGTCTCCAGTCCATCACCTGAGGCTCTTCCTGAATCACTAGTACAACCCAGACTTTCACATCACAGCAGGTAAGATTGCATCAACAAAAAGAATAGTACTCAACAATATTCTTTGATGTAAATCTGTTGATTTTCTGTGGTTCTGATGAGGGAAGTGACAAAGTGGATGCAGCATTCAGCCCATAATGGACCCAGATGTCCTCTGTGTCCAGACCTACAACACCTGGACATCCAGGAGGAGGTGGTGGAGTCTGAAGAAGTACAAGCAGCAGGATGAGGAGAAACTAGACCGATGTCCCCTGCGTCCAGACCTACAACACCCGGACAGGAGGGTGGACGAGGAGGTGTTGGAGTCATTTTTACAGAGCCGATGAAGTCAAACACCACTTGCTGATTTTTTTGTAAACTCTATTTTTTTTGATAATCTGTTCATATTAATGTTTCCCCAGAGGTTTTCATTTATTTGATAATATGGGGTGGTTTTATTTTAATAAAATGTTTTTTTCAACATTCACCAATTCTGTTTTTACTAAAGTATGAGCTGTGAGTTGTAGATGCACGAATGAAATTAAAACAGATACACAAATATTCTCACAAAGAATAACTCAACACTAACAGATAATATAGTGTACTACTGTAACTTTATTTACACATAACTACAGAAACACTTGGTTCATTGTTATCCTGTTTATTTTTCAAACAATATGTTCATTTGAACAGTCAGAAAAAATATTAAATTCATTGATTCATTTTCATCTCAATGCTCTGGCCAGTTGTAGTATTTCTGCATATTTTAATGTCTTGATGCACAAACGTAGCTTTCTGCAGCAGTCCTGATGTTCTACAGATCCTGAAGATGTCTCCATCTGCTGTTTAACAATATCAAGGTTTGTTCTCCACCTGGGTCCACTTTTCAGGTGAAGACATTTCTGTGAATTGATGATAAAACACACAGACACACACAGTATATATCATATGCAGTATACTGTATATTAAGACAATGGGTCAAACTAATGTCTTCAGACTCCACCACCTCCTCGTCCACCCTCCTGTCCAGGTGTTGTAGGTCTGGACGCAGGGGACATCGGTCTAGTTTCTCCTCATCCTGCTGCTTGTACTTCTTCAGACTCCACCACCTCCTCCTGGATGTCCAGGTGTTGTAGGTCTGGACACAGAGGACATCTGGGTCCATTATGGGCTGATTGCTGCATCCACTTTGTCACTTCCCTCATCAGAACCACAGAAAATCAACAGATTTACATCAAAGAATATTGTTGAGTACTATTCTTTTTGTTGATGCAATCTTACCTGCTGTGATGTGAAAGTCTGGGTTGTACTAGTGGTTCAGGAAGAGCCTCAGGTGATGGACTGGAGACCTGGAAACCTGAAAACACAAACAAAATAAAATAAAAGAATAATATATTTAACAGATATTTTAAAAGGGACTAATTTTTTAACCTATAAATTAATGTTGGATAATTATTAGGAACATTAACTAATATATTACCATTTCAGTGCTGTGGAAATATGCTGTAAGTCCTCACAGAGCTGCTCACGTCCTGAAGTGAAAAGTCTCCAAAAACCAGCAGGATCTGAAAAAAAATTATAATCTGCTGTTTTCTGGAAATAACTTTGGCTTCTCTGCAGACAATCCGCTAAAATATTAACTTTTAAATGGCTAAATTGGACGGATCGAGTTTGTATCTCCTCATTGTTTTCAAGGTGCGCAGGAGAGACGTTTCTTGTTATGACGTCATCATCCTGCGACGGGGATATCCCTATTTATCGTGTTAAAAAAACGGCGCTAATTTTAAACTGTTTTTGGGAGGAATTTTCATTCATTTCACATTGTTTTAGCAAAAACGGTCAGAGGTCAATCTTAATATTTATATATGTTGTGCCATTTTTTGGAATGTTAAAAGATCATGTCAGGGGAGCTTTAATAAAACAGCTAAGCTCAAAGCTCAATTTATGGGTTCACAGTTGCTTCCTAGATGTGAAAAATGGATTTAAAATTCATTCATTTCTAAATTTTGATGCATTTTTAACATGCAGGAAAGGGTTTTAACAAAACTGTTTTTTAATGTCCAGAGGCCCAGATTTAGCTTTTTTAGATTTTTCTACCTGGATTATTGAGCATGCATCAGGGTATTTAACAAAACAGTTTGTTGAATAAATGTTTTAAAACGTGCAATCACTGATCAGTTTTTTAATGTGTAATGCACTTAAATGTTAAACTGAGTAAAAGTGTAAAAGGACAATTAATTTAATGTTAATATTTTTATAATTTATTTATTCTTTGCACTAATACAAAGAAAAAAGTGGACTTTTGGAATGAGTATTCTGGTCTGGCCCCCTTGAGATCAGATTAAGCTGTATGCGGCCCCCAGATCAAAATGAGTTTGACACCCCTGCTCTATACAAAGCATGGGAGAGACTAAACAAATGTTATGCAGCTCCTGAAATAATCAAAAAGTCGCTCTTCCAACGATTGGACAGTTTTCCAAGAATAACGGTCAAAGATAACATCAAGCTACGTGAACTAGGGGATCTGCTACAAGAGATTCAAAGCGCCAAGGAAGATGGCTACCTCCCTGGCCTACAATATCTGGACACTTCTCGCAGAATTGGGCCAATTGTTGAAAAACTCCCACACGGACTTCAGGAAAAGTGGATGTCACATGGATCTCAATATAAAGAGGAAAATCGAGGCTGTTTCCCACCTTTTAAGTATTTCAGCAAATTTCTTTGCAAAGAGGCAAAGGAAACTCGTTGAAAACACTACACACACATATACATATATATATATATATATATACATATATATTAGGGCTGTGCGATATGACGATATATATCGTGGGGACGATAGAAACGTGTCTATCGTGCTACTTTCCTTCTATCGTCTCTATCGTGATAAATAAGAATAAAAAAATAACTGTCGCAAAGAAGCTTCATATGGGGTTTTGCGAGATGACGGCGCTGCTTTATGTTTGACGCACGCGCGGGTTTGCGACACATGCTTTACGTTGTTAAACTCGAGAGCAACAGAGCCGCAGGCGCATGAAGCCGGTGTCTCAACAAGGAGAAAACAGCTGCACAGGCAGCCCAAGAAGAATAACTTTTACCAAAAAGAGGGGGAAGCTCACCTTGTTAGCTTCCATTATTTCGCTCCGCTGAAACTCGGAGACAAAATGGGTCCAGAGGACACGAACCCAGAGTCCAACCGAGTCCGAACTCGGGTCCAGTTAACCAATACAAAACAGACCAGAGACACAACAGAACCGCAATCAAACGCAACGTTTTCTCTTTTCTGTTTCTTGCTTTGTTTACTCAAACTTCAGAGCGGATTTCTTCTTCGTGAGTTTCATTAGCAGCTGTTGTTTTACCGCCACCTGCAGGAAAAATTTGGACCAAAGTAGAAAAGGAGTTGTTTGTTTGTTAGTTTATTCATTTTATAATATGAAATACAACAATTAACGTATTCATAATAGAAAAAAAATAAAAATAAAATGAAAGGTAGCAGATGAAGAATAAATCTTATTAAATCTGCTCCTTATTCATCTAATAACAGTTCAAACAATATTTTCTATAATAACAAAATAAGTAAATAACTCAGTCAATTTTCAATTCACATATATCACACATTAAATTAGATTCATTTATATTTTTTTAGCAATTCATTTTTTACCAGTTTCTTAAATACAAGGAATGATTTGGCTTCCTTAACATTTGTCATTTGGCATTAAGTCATTCCATAATCGTACTCCTTGAATTAAGGTAGATCTTAGGTAGATCTAGTTTCTACTTTGGTCCAAATTTCCTTGTTCTTTTTGTTCACATTCTTATAATTGTAACTATCTGTAGTAAAATAATAAAATAAAAAAACTTTGGTCCAAATTTTTCCTGTACACAAACATCATGTTGTATATATCGTGATATATAAGTGTTCCTTTTATCTTCACATGCAAGTTCGAGAGGAGAAATCCTTCATGCACAGATTTTGAGAAAATGTCCAGTTTGAATTAAATAGTCCTTGACTATCAAACATTGGATTCAATAATGCTTATACAGGTAACACAAGGTTATTCATTAACACAAAAATAGAGGAAGAAGAGAGTCTCTTATGACTTATTGTGTTTTGATTCAAAATAATGTAATAAAATAGTGTCCACTTGTCTCATTGAGAGCCTCAGGAGAATTGTATCACTCAGAGGTTCAGAGAGATGTGAAAAGGTGTACATCCACGTCAGAGATGAGGGGTCTATCTTACTACAGTCCCCCCTTTTGGAAGTCATCCCCGTGGACAGGCGATGAGTTCCAAAAGGGGGGACTGTAGTGATACAACCTTGACCTTTGAAACACTTCTCTGATCGCTCTCAGTAATGAACTTTTTGAGAGTTATTCCTAAAGGGACAATAATACTTTTATTACATTTAATTTGAACCAAACAGTACAAATTAAGTCATCCAGAGACATTTTAATTTTTGTTAATTCAAATGTCATCAATGAATAACTTGTGTTATTGACTGTTGTAAACTCACCTGAGCTTCTAAGCTCTGACTACAATGAGTGTTCCCATCCAAGAACACTTTTACTCTGAAAAACCAACCAGGACGTGCCGCTTTGCTGCCATTCAAAGCGGACGCAGGAGACGCTGAAAGGTAACCTCTAAGGCTGGTCTGCCTCTCTCACTCGGACATCAAGGAGATTCCGTTCTTGAGTGACCGTCTGGCCAGGTAAAGAGTTGTCAATGTTACCAGCGTACCTGTTGTTTAGCCGAAGAGTCGCATGGAAAGTGTCATCCTGGTGAAATTTCATTCCTTCCTTAAGTCATAACGACTTCCATCTTTTCTTCCGTCCTCCTCTTAAACTTTCTTATTTTAAGCCAGTAAACTTAAGCTAAATGCCTGCAGAGATATAAGTTAATAACACCCATAACTTGTGTTCTGTTGTCCCTATGAAATTACGGACGCATGTTTCATCTGTGCTGAAGTAGTTATAGGAAACTGATCGATCATGTACATATGTTGTGATGCAATTAATGATTTGTTAATTAAATGATTTAGTTAATAAATTGAGATTTCATGTCTTTACAACTCAACTCCAATGCACATAATTATTGAATATTAAACTGAAAAAGAGAGAACTCGTTTAATATTGTAACGACCCTGTGTTTGGTTCTGCTTTGGGTCCAAGTATTTCTGTGTATTTGTTCAGTTGTACTGTGTTCTGTTGAGCTGTTGTGATTCTGTTGTCCCCCCCCCTCATGTGTTGGACTGGTCGTGGGGGCAGGAGAGGGGTAGGAGCAGGGAGGAGGGACCGGAAAAAGAGAGACGAAGAAGAAGTGTTCTGTGTGTGTTGTTGTTAGCAGGCAGCTAGCAGTGTGTTCGCTCGCGTGTGTACCGCGTTTTCTTTTGAGGCGTGAGCTGCAGCCTCGGTAATAGCAGCTCGTCCCTGTTTCTGAATAAACCCCGTTTGGCTGGACTCCGTCTGCAGTGTTGGCGTCATTACATTGGTGTCAGAAGTAAACCAACGCTACCGAGCTGAGTGAGTACTACTGGCTCGTCGCCTCCACCCGCGACATCAGCGTCATGGACGGAGCGCTCGCCCAGGTGAAAATTAAAGCGGAGGGAATGGAGGACGAAGAGGCTCGGAGAGAGGGGTTCACTAAAATAACTCAGGCGACGGCTGCTCCGCACAGCTCTGCAGCGAGCATGGCTGCCGAAGCAGGACTGAAGACCGGCGGGGGGGCGGGTCCGTCGACGCCATTTTCTCCAAGCGCGCCAAAAGATTCACATGGCGGCAGCCATGACAGTTACGACAGCGTCGTCCAAAACGTCACCGTCCCGTTGAAGACGCCCAAGTACTCTGGTAGGTCCAGCTGGGAGGCCTTCCATGCACAGTTTGAGCTGCTGGCTCATGCAGGGAGGTGGACAGCAGAGCATAAAGCCCTGCA
>JBBPBX010032148.1:0-12773 GCA_038048925.1 Garcialebias charrua | reverse complement strand
AAAAAAAAAAAAAAAAAATGAAAAGAAAGACGTGACGGAGGAAAAGAAGAGAGTTAATGTCAGGATGTGCCCCATAATGACTAGTATAAGCTCCAGTGGGAGCTTCCTCTGACGCCAGTTTCAGAGCGGGTAGCTTGATTGGGAATAATTGGCTAGCCTTCACTAGCGGTTAGCATCCAGGCGTAGAGACAGGGAGGGCAAGCACGCTCAGAATACACTCACACACACTCTTACTCACATATACATACAGAAATATGCAGTAAATAAACACTTTCAAGTTGAAATGTACAGAAACAGACGGGGACCAGTATGTTCAGCAGGGCAGAGGGATGAAGAAAATATATATTCAAAGTGTCACTGCTTCATTCTGTTTAATCATTTAAAAGCATGAAGCAACATCCTCACGTTTATCTCATCTGCTGGACTGACGCAGAAAAAGATAAAAATAGGATTAATTCAAGTTACAGCGCCTCACGAGCACAAACGACTGCTGTTTTAAACAACCTGATCACATTAGGAGTATTTTGCACGCAGTTCTGCAGAGCGCAGCAAACATTTAATAGGTGTGCAAAGTTGCATTTCTCTGATGGCGTTTTCAAGCTTCTATTAATCAAGGTCTAAAAGCTAAGCTTAGGGGGCCGAGCTGGGAGAAGACGCTCGTAAAATAACATGCACGCCCTGAAGCTGCAACTGCGCACGCACACACACACACACACTTTTGCTTTTCAAAGAGATAGCTGTGAAGAAGCTCCTACACTCCCATTCTGCAGTCCCATTAAAGCTTTACTGCCCCCCAGCTCCAGTGACTGCAGGACCCTCAGGTTCACCCACCAGTGACACGCAGGGACCCCTACTCAAAACTAGTGGTGTGAATCTCTCAGTGTCAGGAGAATCAATTCGATTCCGATTTTTGGTGTCATGATTCGATTCAAAATCGATTTTTCGATTCAGAAACGATTTTTGATTCAAAAACGATTTTTCTATTAAAATGTTCATAAATTTAGTTTCAGTTTTGTAACTGACGAGATGAAAAGAATAAACAACAATGTAAACAAATGGAACATTTACAGGTAATTAAAACAATAATTTTAAACTGAAAACATTAAACAACAATGTAAACAAATAAATGGTAAATGGAGTTTACTTATATAGCGCTTTCCAGCCCCCTATGAGGGGCCCCAAAACGCTTCACAGTACCAGCCATCCACCCATTCATACACCGGTAGCGGTAGCCTGCCATGCAAAGTGCCATCCAGTCCTACCAGGAGCAACTTGGGGTTAAGTGTCTTGCCCAGGGACACAACGAGGTATGCAGTGACCGGGGATCGAACCCGGGACCTTCCGGTCCTGAGCCGGCTGCCCTGCCTCTACACCATCTCGGCCCAAATAGAACATTTATTTAAAACAATAATTTTAGGTTCCTTATTGTATCAAATTTTTTGCATCGTTTGATATTTATACCAGAAATAGGAACAAATAATCCAGGAATGCATTAAACTCTGTAACTTAAATGGGGGGCTGGACCCCCTGTAGTTGGGCCTCCTCAAAGGAACTGTTTGCACACTTAATTTGTGACGCTTTATGGTCAGAGACTTTTCTGCATCATTCATATTATTGTCACTATTTTCAGTTCTCAGACTATCTGGAATCACTGAATCTTATCAACTCATCTGGATCTGCCCATCATTGCGACTTTCATTGTTTTTGGGCTCTGAATGATCGTGTCTTCATTAATGTTTCACATGGTTCAATTATGGGGGCAAAATGTCACACTGTTAACTCCTGTAATTACACATCACTGACAAAGAAGTCATGTAAATGTCTGATATTAATGTTGTTATTGATCTCAGGGATTCAGCCCAACCCAGGGCCAACCACTAACTACTGTACACCTGATGAGTTTAAAAATATTTCAGGTCTCCGTTTTCTGCATGTAAACGCTCGTAGCCTTCTAAAAAAACTTGATGAATTGAAAATCCTAATCACTTCTTCTGGGGCAGATGTGATCGTTATCTCTGAAACTTGGCTCAAAAAATCTGTTTTGAAAAATGACCTGGCAATCAATGAATTTAAGATCTATCGTTGTGATCGTAATAAAAAGGGAGGTGGAGTCGCTATTTACATCAGAGATTCTTTGGCTGCCAGGATTGCATCTAAAAAAACAATCGCAAACCAGTTTGAGGCTTTAGCTGTGAACATCACTTTGAAAGGAGGTCAGCCCTTAACTGTTGTTGGTTGTTATCGTCCCCCCTCCGCAACACCTGAAGCTCTGTCCTCCCTGACTGAATTCATAGGAAATTTAAAACACAATGAGATTGTTTTGGCTGGAGATTTCAACATTGATTGGAATAAGTCGACCCCCCTCTGTGATAAATTCAAGGAATGTTGCCTATCTCTCAATCTAACACAACTTATCGATTCTCCTACCAGACCAAACATAAAATGTCCCGAAAAATCTTCCACCTTAGATCTGTTTTTCACAAATGCACCTCACAAATTTCCTGGTATAGGTGTATTTGCTAACGTTTTGAGTGATCATTCCGTAATAGCAGCTCTTAGATCAACTAAACTTCCACCTGCTAAGCCCAGAATAATTAAAAAAAGGGATTTGAAACGTTTCAGTGAACAGTCATTCCTTTGGGATCTATCCCTCTTTGATTGGCAACGTATCCTACAAATCAATGACGTGAACACCGCTTGGAACGATTTTCATGATAGTTTCATTTACTTTGTAAACAAACACGCACCTTTCCGGCAGTTCAGGATAAAGAGCCGTGACAGCCCCTGGTTTACTCCTGAACTAGCTGATCTCCTGCACTGGAGAGATCATCTTTGGGCCGCAGCAAGAAAATCACACTCAGACACTGATTGGTTGAAATTTCGGCAGCTAAGGAATAAATGCACAACTGCCATCAAAGCCGCTAAACGTAACTACTTCTTATCTCAGACCTCCAAAAATCTAAACGATCCTAAAAAATTCTGGAAAACCATCAAATCTCTCTCAGGCACCCCCCAATCATCTGACCTCCCATCACAATTTCTTGTTGACTCTGTTCCTGTGTCAAATAAGCACGAGATCCTGAACTGTTTCAATAAACATTTTGTTGCTTCTAGTTCATTATTTGACACAGTTACAAACGGAAAATCAGCCACTTTATCTAATATTCAAACTTCTACAATTCAAATCCCTCCTACAAGTCAACCATCTGTTAATCACACCTTCTCTTTTTCTCCGTTCTCAGTCAGTGAGGTAAATAAACTGTTAAATGATCTTGATCCTAAAAAATCTGCAGGTCCAGATGAACTTCCACCTTATTTCTTAAGGCTGGCTGCTCATATCATCACAGTCCCTGTGACCCACATCTTTAATCTGTCCATAAGCCAAAACACCATTCCGGATGCTTGGAAAACAGCCTTTGTTCTTCCTTTGCTGAAGGGAGGTGACCCCACCTCACTGAACAATTATCGACCGATCTCTAAACTCTGCATCTTAGCCAAGGTTCTAGAAAAACTGATAAACTCTCAGATCAAAAATTATCTGGACTCATTTAACATCTTACCTCTTCATCAATCTGGTTTCAGGAAAAAACACAGCACAACAACTGCTTCTCTGAAGGTTCTGAATGATGTTGTTGAAGCATTGGATGCTAAGGACTATTGTGCTGCACTTTTCTTAGACCTGTCTAAAGCTTTTGACACTGTGGATCATAACATCCTGTGTCATAAGCTCTCAGAAATCGGTTTCTCTCATCACACCATCGGTTGGTTTTCTAACTATCTTTCCAATCGGAGGCAATGTGTTCAACATAACGGTACTTCTTCCAGCTATTTAACAGTTAAAAATGGTGTACCACAAGGCTCAGTTTTAGGACCCACTCTCTTTACAATCTACATAGCTAATGTAGGTCACTGCATCCCTGATGCATCCTTACATTTCTATGCTGATGATACAGTTGTTTATTGCCGAGCTAAAACAGTAGCTAAGGCTTTCCAGTTACTGCAATCCGCTTTTGACATCATCCAGTCAGATTTGTTCCGTCTCAAACTTGTCCTAAATGCTGATAAAACAAAAGGGATGTTTTTTTTCAAATAGGAAGGCGGTTCCAGCAGATCTTCCTCTGATTTTATCCTCAAATGGTGTCCCTATTGAGTTTGTTGATTCCTATAAATATCTGGGTATACTGGTCGATTCACATCTCTCTTTTAAACTCCACGTGGAAAACCTAGTGAAGAAACTGAAAGTTAAACTGGGTTTCTTTTTCAGAAACAGATCATGTCTAACACTGAATGTTAGGAAACGCCTTGTATCTGTGACTTTCCTTCCCTCCATTGATTACGGTGACATTCTCTACATGAATGCTCCTACAAGCACCCTGCAGATGTTGGATGTTGTCTATCATGGTGCACTAAGATTCATAACTGGTTGTGATTATCGTACCCACCACTGCACCCTGTATTCAATGGTTAACTGGACATCATTAACCTCACGCAGACTCTTCCACTGGTACACTTTCATCTTTAAATCATTTCTTGGTTTGCTGCCCTCATACATCTCCTCCTACATGTCTTTGCGTGAATGCAGCTACAGTGTGCGCTCTCAGGACATGTGAATTAAGAGTTTTTATTAATGACTTTCTGACTAAATGTTTATCAATTTTTATGTTAAGAGTTAATGCTTAATTCAACACTTGTGAGAAAAAACATTTTAGTTTAGTGTCAAAATGTTTCATTAAAGTCTTGAAGTGGGGGGTTTTGTGTGGCTTTGCTTCAAAGGTCCAGAGTTTCTTTGAATGATAAGGGGTCCCATCCTTCTCGAAAAACTGGTCTTTGATGGAATGAATGCATATCACCCATCTCACTTCAACCTTGGCAGTTCTTCTGAAAGGGAGTTAGGCAAATAATGTTTCCATGCATCTCACAGCCAAGTTTGTAAGATGTGTAAAATGTTGATGAGCACAGCTCAGCAATTAAGGGCAGGCTGACCTTGTGGCTGATAGATGAAACAGAAAGCTTTTGACTATCTTGAAAAAAAAAACAAAGTTTGATTGAAAACAGATTTAACTGGGAGTGAATGCTCACAAAGGTATAAATTGAGAAGCGCTCGGATAAACAATTTGGAGTCTACCGTGGGTTTTTGATCCAAACGCCCGGTGTGCATTGATGACTTTCTCTCGCCGAGAACAGAGCGGCTCCCCTGTTCAAAGTGTCAAAAGGTGAGAAAATACTGTAACTTGTTACACGTCAATGTTTTGAGATTGTGTGTATTTTAAGTTTTACTGTGGCGAGATTAAACAGACACTTTTAAATCTTAGCAGGAAACTTGTGTGCAGTCAGTACTGTGGCAGATTTAACTGACAATTATTTCTAGCAGGAGGACTGTTTGTATGTTTGAACATGTATGTTTTTACTTTTTCTGTCACAAGACTTCTTTAATAAATATTCATTATTTTTAATTAAGTCTGTTTGTTTTCTTCCAAACCAGTGAGTGTACCCACCTTTCAAGAATCCAAAAAGATTATGAAACATTAACCATTTGGGTTGATCAATTATTTCATAAAACTTTAACACTAATTTGACTAAGGCTGCGCTTTTTTGCGCAAGGGAACTTGGCTTCCAAATCCCCCGGTCCCTTTCAGTGGGCTATATAATGTCGATTCACATGCTAATGACCCTGCTAATGACCCATTAATTCTACACCTACACCCCCCCACCCCCTACCCCTCAGTCCAAAATCCTTGGACCCAGTGCAAGCCTTGTATAACACATAAGCATTTATCGCTGCCAGGTCAAGCATGTTGTAGAACACGGCAATGGGCCGCACCGTATATAAATGTGCAATCTGGTCCATTATACCGGTATGTCAGTTGACCTCAGGTCATGTGACCTGTGTTGGTCCGTCAGTTTACCTCAGGTCATGTGACCTGAGTTGGTCCGTCAGTTGACTTCATGTCGTGTGACCTGTGTTGTTTTGTCAGTTGACCTCAGGTCATGTGACCAGTGTTGGTCCGTCACTTGACCTCAGGTCATGTGACCTGTGTCGGTCCGTCAGTTGACCTCAGGTCATATGACCTATGTCGGTCCATCAGTTGACCTCAGGTCATGTGACCAGTGTTGGTCCGTCACTTGACCTCAGGTCATGTGACCTGTGTCGGTCCGTCAGTTGACCTCAGGTCATGTGACCTATGTCGGTCCATCAGTTGACCTCAGGTCATGTGACCAGTGTCGGTCCGTCAGTTGACTTCATGTCGTGTGACCTGTGTCATTTTGTCAGTTGACCTCAGGTCATGTGACCTGTGTTGGTCCGTCACTTGACTTCAGGTCATGTGACCTGTGTCGGTCCGTCAGTTGACCTCATGTCATGTGACCTGTCTGTCAGTTGACTTAATGTCGTGTGACCTATGTTGGTCTGTCACTTGACCTCAGGTCATGTGACCTGTGTTGGTCCGTTAGTTAGTTGACCTCATGTCATGTGACCTGTGTCGGTCCGTCAGTTGACCTTAGGTCATGTGACCTGTGTCGATCCATCAGTTGATCTCAGGTCATGTGACCTGTGTCGGTCCGTCAGTTGACCTCATGTCGTGTGACGAGTGTCGGTCCGTCAGTTGACTTCATGTCATGTGACCTGTGTCATTTTGTCAGTTGACCTCAGGTCATGTGACCAATGTTGGTCCGTCACTTGACTTCAGGTCATGTGACCTGTGTCGGTCCATCAGTTGACCTCATGTCATGTGACCTGTCTGTCAGTTGACTTCATGTCGTGTGACCTGTGTTGGTCCGTCACTTGACCTCAGGTCATGTGACCGGTGTTGGTCCGTTAGTTGACCTCACGACATGTGACCTGTGTTGGTCCGTCAGTTGACCTCATGCCATGTGACATATGTCGGTACGTCAATTGACCTCATGTTGTGTGACCTATGTCGTTTTGTCAGTTGACCTCAGGTCATGTGATCTGTGTTGGTCTGTCAGTTGACTTCATGTCATGTGACCTGTGTCGGTCCGTCAGTAGACCTCAGGTCATGTGACCTGTGTCGTTGTGTCAGTTGACCTTAGGTCATGTGACCTGTGTTGGTACGTCAGTTGACCTCATGCTGTGTGACCAGTGTCGTTGTGTCAGTTGACCTCAGGTCATGTGACCTGTGTCGGTCTGTCAGTTGACTTCATCTCATGTGACCTGTGTCGTTTTGTCAGTTGACCTCAGGTCATGTGACCTGTGTTGGTCCGTCACTTTACCTCAGGTCATGTGACCTATGTCGGTCCATCAGTTGACCTCATGCCATGTGACCTATGTCGGTACGTCAATTGACATCAAGTTGTGTGACCTGTGTCGTTTTGTCAGTTGACCTCAGGTCATGTGACCTGTGTTGGTCCGTCAGTTGACTTCATGTCATGTGACCTGTGTCGTGTCAGTTGACCTCAGGTCATGTGACCTGTGTTGGTCCATCACATGACCTCAGGTCATGTGACCTGTGTCGGTCCGTCACTTGACTTCAGGTCATGTGACCTGTGTCGGTCCGTCAGTTGACCTCATGTCATGTGACCTGTCTGTCAGTTGACTTCATGTCGTGTGACCTGTGTTGGTCCGTCACTTGACCTCAGGTCATGTGACCTGTGTTGGTCCGTTAGTTGACCTCAGGTCATGTGACCTATGTCGGTCCGTCAGTTGACTTCATGTCATGTGACCTGTGTCGGTCCGTCAGGTGACGGACAACAATAGGTCAAGCATGTTGTAGAACACAGCAATGGGCCACCTGCATGTGTCAGAACGCACCGTATATACATGTGCCAAGGACAAGGAGAGAGACAGTACTTGTAAGCAAAATAATTTATTTGACAGAACATCAGGGTTATAGGATAATCAGCACAGCAGAATAAGACAATTGTATGCATAAACTTGTTCTGGAGCAGACAAAGCTTTCCGTTCAGTGGATGTCCCAAAATGTTCAACTGTGAGATAACTTCAGGGTCTGTTATGTGTGAATTGGTCAGGGCCTCTCTAAGGGGGGAAGTGCAACTTACTTACCTGGTGGAAACATTGGAATGCAGTCTGGTGTGGTGGGGGTGTCTGAGTTGTGAGCACGCATATTTATAACAAAAGGCAGTTAATGGCCTACTAATGGTTGAAGAGAAGGAGGGGGTTTGTCCTCAGGATCTTGAAAATTCAGTCATCCTAGTGTTAATGGCGACGAGCGAGTATGGGATATCTTATCTTTATTTGTAAAGCACATTCCAAGGTGCTTAAAAAGATGGATGAAAGGGTACACACTGGCTGTTTGGAAGGAAAAAAGTTAAAGTGTGAAACTGTGTTCTTGGAAGCGGGTGGGATTCCCGTTATTTGTGAAGCAGGGTGTGATTCCCTTGTTGTTTTGGAAGCGGGTGAGAGATTCCCGCTGTTGAAGAGCTGATAAGTTGGATCAGCGGTTTTTTGGGACGCCTTAAGCTGCTGACCGATTCTTTGAGCTGAAGTGTAACAGAAGATTTGAACCAGGGTGTAAAAACCCTTGATCAGTAGTTTCGTGAGAGCAGAAGGAAAGAAGATTTTGCCGGGGTTAGAAAAAAAAAGATATATAACCCTTGTTGTTTATTTGAGATCAGTAACAGAAGTTTTGAATAAGCCCTGAAGAAGTCAGGTGATAGGTGATTTATTTGCTGAAACATAAGTATATAATACCAGGGTTAAAAGAAAAAACCCTTGTTAGAGTTTTTGTAATGAGTTAGGTGATTTATTTTGATAGCTTTATCAGTTGAAGTTAAAAAGACTGGTGATTTCTTTTTCGAAGTAAAAAAAAAGAGGAACAAGCGCTTCTCTGTGTGTGTGTGCCTCTGCAGCTGAGGAGCGAAAAGAAGCAGGTCGTGGGCCAGTGAAGGTCGGTTAGACTACAGACGCGCTTCAGAGGAAGCTCAGAAGGAATAGAGCTTGTTAAGGAATTTCTGCAGATCAGAAAGTTGGAAGTTGTCCAAAAAGTTAGCAGGAGTGATTTGTTGGAGGAAGAACTACGAGGAAAGAAAAAGGAGTTATTGTTTAAGTTCATAGGCGCATGCATGAGAAGGAAAGTGTCAGGGTGTGCACATGCGAGTGTGTTTTGGGTGCTGAGTTGGTCAGTTGTAGTGAGAAACGCATGAGGAAGAGTGTGTCTCATCTGCCATGAGTAATGTGTGGTGCGTTTGGAGCGTTTGGGACGAGAGATAGCAGGGTGTGTGCGCGGAGCTGCTCCCTCTGTCCGGGTTTGTGTGTGAGTAGAAGCGGGGTGTGACAGCCCCTGTCATATGTGTAAAAGGAATGCACGTGTGTGCAGCAGCTTCCGTTCCCTCTGCTGTGAGTAGAAATGGGAGGAGATGTTTGGGACTGAGCGGAGGTCAGGAGACAGCCCCTGTCATATGTATAAAAGGAATGCACGTGTGTGTGTAGCAGCTTCCGTTCCCTCTGCTGTGAGTGGAAATGTGGGGAGACGAGGGTCAGCCTGTGGTGGACGTGGTTAGACAGCAGCAGTCTGACTTAGATTTAAAAGTTGATAATGGAGGAACGAGAGGAGATGTTGAAAACTGAACGGAGGTCAGGAGACAGTCCTTGTTTGATGTAGGCGCGCAGGTTCGTGTGTGAAATTAGAGATGCAGAGAACGGAGTAGTGGAGGAAAAAATTGCAGATCAAGAGTTTTCAGTGTGTGGTTCATGGGCCAGGAAGGGTCGAGTTTTTGTTTTGTTTTCCCCTTTCATGCAGTCCGCCTTATCTCCGGAACAGGGAGGAAACTGCAGCTCTGAGGAGATGTGTGAAGGATGAGAGCAGAGGAGGAGAAGAAAAAAAAAGAGTGTTGGTTTTCATGCTTATTTTTGATTTAAAAAAAAGGAAGAGGGGTTTTAAGTTTTTTTCCCTTTCTCTCTCTCCTCCAAGTTGAAGAATGAATATTTTATCTGAAATAATGACTAATTTTTGTCATTCTATCTCAGTCTTTTGCTTTTTTCCAAAGCTTGATGTCGTGGTGTGTCGTTGTCTGTCTGATGGGACGGACTGAGGTCGCGCAGAGGACGACGGGGAGGAAAGCCCTGAGGATGACCAACTCCTGAGAGGCTCCTGAAGGGTGGTGGCTTTTTGTGCTGGGTCGCTTCATCGCTGCTGCAGAGCTGCTGGCTGCCAGCGCACCTGAGGATGGGTGTTCGTGCTCATCTGTGATGTGGTGCTGATGACCACACCTCTGAAAAACGAGACGTGTCCTGATGAGGACAGTTGGGGCTCTTTGCCACGAGATGAACAGACGGGACGGCTTCAAATGTCCTGTAGGTCGGTCCTGCTGGTAACAAGTGTGGGCAGAGCGTGGGCAGAGCAGTGGTGTCCGGCGCGTGTAACGTTCCAGTGCAACGACCTTGTGCATCGACCTTTAAGGTGTGCGAGTTGTTCCAGAGGGTGGAGCCACGATCGTGAAGTGCTAGTTTGGGAACATTTTCATTTTTTATTGTTCTTTGAGTTTTTATTTTGTTTTATTTTACCTGAAGTAATAAAATAAATGATGATTAATTTGAGATGACATGCATATATACAGATATGTGCTACAAACAGGAATTGGTTTTATCTGGACAGTAAAATCGTCCTCAGAAAATACTTAGGTGTTCTTTATTTTTATTTTTCTGGGTGGATGTGTCGTACACTCGTGGGAATTGACTAATTGGCAATTTCTGCCTTTTTCTGGCAGTCTCCATTGATTTTGGGTCCCTTCTGATGCGCAAGGAACGGATCCGATCCATGGTGCCGAAACTGGTGATTGAGTTTGTAAGTCTGGCTGTTTGATTTCAAGGCGTTCACATGTGTTGAACAGGAGAAGGTTTATACATAAAGTTTTACAGTGGTTTAAACTAATAAAGTGAGTTACATATGGTTTAAAACTAATAAAATGAGAATGTGCAGTATCCCTCCTTACTTTTGTATTTTAGTGCTTTGTTTTGTAGGAAGGATCATATAATTAGATTAGTTTGTAACACTGTCTTAGAAATGTCCCATGAGGTAACAGGGAAAATTTCAAAATTAGTCAGAATATCAGAGGATGGGATGAATTAAGAGTTTTTATTAATGATTTTCTGACTAAATGTTTATCAATTTTTATGTTAAGAGTTAATGCTTAATTCAACACTTGTGAGAAAAAACATTTTAGTTTAGTGTCAAGATGTTTCATTAAAGTCTTGAAGTGGGGGGTTTTTGTGTGGCTTTGCTTCAAAGGTCCGGGGTTTCTTTGAAAGATAAGGGCCCAATCCTTCTCGAAAGACTGGTCTTTGATGGAATGAATGCATATCACCCATCTCACTTCAAACTTTGCAGTTCTTCTGAAAGGGAGTTAGGCAAATAATATGTTTCCATGCATCTCACAGCCAAGTTTGAAGGGCAAACTGACCTCGTGGCTGATAGATGAAACAGAAAGCTTTTTTGCAGTGCCTGGTACTATCTTGAAAAACAAAGTTTGATTGAAAACATATTTGATGGGAGTGAATGCTCACAACGGTATAAATAGAGAAGCGCTCGGATAAACAATTCGGAGTCTACCGTGGGTTTGATCAACGCCCGGTGTGCGCATTGATGACTTTTCTCTCGCCGAGAACAGAGCGGCTCCCCTGTTCAAAGTGTCAAAAGGTGAGAAAATACTGTAACTTGTTACACGTCAATGTTTTGAGATTGTGTGTATTTTAAGTTTTACTGTGGCGAGATTAAACAGACACTTTTAAATCTTAGCAGGAAACTTGTGTGCAGTCAGTACTGTGGCAGATTTAACTGACAATTATTTCTAGCAGGAGGACTGTTTGTATGTTTGAACATGTATGTTTTTACTTTTTCTGTCACAAGACTTCTTTAATAAATATCCATTATTTTTAATTAAGTCTGTTTGTTTTCTTCCAAACCAGTGAGTGTGCCCACCTTTCAAGAATCCAAAAAGATGATGAAACATTAACCATTTGGGTTGATCAATTATTTCATAAAACACCATTATTGCTTAAAGGGATTGTGACATGATGTTGGAAATTTGCATATTTGTCAGAACATATATATCTTATATCATTGAGCTCTGTTCGTTTTTGCAAAATAAATTATAAATATATTAAAATTTTATTCCAAGTTATGGTAGTTTTTTCTCTGGGATACGCCCCTAAAAATTTGCGCATTTCCGCAAAACGTCATCAGTGACGTGACAACGGGAAGGCACGCTCCAACGTGCATTTAAGGCAGATTCGTTTGGTCTCACAGAAGTTTTGATGAAGATTTTACCTGTTATCCAGTGTTCAAAGGTTTTGTTACATGAAGTGAATTATGATCTGCCATTTTGAAGAGGAAGCACAGAATAGCCAACTAAAGCTGGCTAATGTCTTACATTTTGTATATGTAAAATGCAGACTTGCATATTTCCTAGTTAATGTTTCTACATTGCTGTTAAAAGCACAAAGTTCACTTTATGTCCTGGTCCTAAAACTAATTTGGAAGCCAGTTCAGGTCAGTTCTGATCAGAACTGTATGTTCATATTGGTACAGTATAAGTACTTCTCAAGTTTCACCTTGTTTATTCTTACTGGTTAAGAAGCAGTGCAAACAAACAAACTGATACATTTGTTTGAGCAAAACATTTATTTGGATTTCAGTTGTTGTGCAGTATTCATATGTTGTTACATAAAGTGAATTTTGGAGGGAACCACACCAACTTGGCAATACAGTATTAAAAAAATAACTTGGATATGTAGTCAATTTTTTTTTGTCTAAGTCTGTTCTGACATACTTTTTACCAGTATTACAATGATGAACTTC
>JBBPBX010032147.1:18444-34075 GCA_038048925.1 Garcialebias charrua | reverse complement strand
TCTTCCGGTGTTCGCCAGCTCCGCTCGTTGCACGCGGAGATTTTGGGAGTTATCGCTGTTCCAGTCAAGACAACACAAAGTTCACCAAGTGTCTCCCGTAAATTAATCCGTAAGGAGAAGGTCCTCGCTGCTGCGAGGCTGCTGCGAGGCTGCTGCGAGGCTGTACAGTTGAAGCTCCGCTCCATCCGCCAGAAGAGGGTCCCGTTGCCGCCGGTCCCTACGCCGGGGGTCTGCTCGTTTAATTTTTGCCGGCTGCGCGTTGGGAGCGATCGCAAATACACTAAAAATTGAACTAAAACATAAAAATAACAATTATACTTTATTTATAAAGCCATTTAAAAAAAACACAGCTGCAACAAAGTGCTGTACACATGAAATTAAGAACATATAAACAAAAGATGAGATGAAATCATGAAAAACAACAGTCATGTGTTTAATACAGAAGTGGGTTGAGCCTAACCAGGGGTTGCTAGGTGAGGGGCTGGACTCAGGTTTGAGGTGGTTGGCTGCGGTTTGTGACGTCACAAACCGCAGGAAGTGGGAAACGAAGTGTATTTATCAAAGATAAATAAATCTACTTAGAGTAAATAAACCACTGGGTGCATTTTTTTGGCCTTAGGACTGTTTTTTTATGAAGTAAATACCCAAAGTTGAGTAAAAAAAACATTAAAAAGTGAATTTTGAATATGTGGTCCCCTTTAAAATTATTGTTTTAAATAAATGTTCCATTTGTTTACATTGTCGTTTATTCTTTTCAGCTTGTCAGTTACAAAACTGAAACTAAATTTATGACCATTTTAATAGAAAAATCGTTTCTGAATAAAAAAAAATCGATTTTGAATCGAATCGTGACACCAAAAATCGGAATCGAATCGATTCTCCAGACACAGAGATTTGCACCCCTAATTAAGATAAAGGTAACTGATAACCTTATTGATTAAGATAAAGGTAACTGATAACCTTATTGATTAAGATAAAGGTAACTGATAACCTTATTGATTAAGATAAAGGTAACTGATAACCTTATTGGTTAAGATAAAGGTAACTGATAACCTTATTGATTAAGATAAAGGTAACTGATAACCTTATTGATTAAGATAAAGGTAACTGATAACCTTATTGATTAAGATAAAGGTAACCAATTGGGCGTGCACTTTGACCCAAACGTCACAAACTACGCTCTCTGAGAAGTAAAACGACTGCTGCTGCTGAAACTGACCTGCCAGCTTCTTCTTGAGCCGCTCGATCTCCTCGTTCAGCTTCTTGATCTCCTTGTCTCGAGTCAGAGTTCCTCCTCGAGCAGGAGTCTGCAGGGCCTGCGTGGACTCTGGAGGGACAAACGTGAGCTCAGGAAGGAGTTCTGCAGAAACCCACTGCGGGTTTGGACGACCTGGAGTCTGGCTCACCTTGCAGCTTGCGGTTCAGCTCCTGCTTCTCCTGCTCGAGGCGGCGGATCCTCTTCTCAAACGCCTCCACGTCCTGCCCCCCGTCTACCCCGTCCTTCTGCTGGACCCCCAGCGACACCCGGCTGATGGAGCAGCGGTCAGAGAAGCAGCTCTCGGTGGTGAAGGTGAAGCCAACGAAGGGGAGGTGCTGCCCCGTGAAGCCGGTGTGAGACACTGGAGGAGCGATGTCCTGAAAAAAAAAAAACAAGCGTCAACACAAACCTGCTCTGGTTCTGCTTCCTGCCCCAGGTCCGGTTCTCACCGGGTTCTTCAGCACGTCGTCGTCCACGTCGAAGTTGGAGGTGTCAGTGGGAGACGACACATCGGGAATGTAGGGGGCCTCCAAGGAGCGGATGTTGTCCCAGTCGATCCCGTTGAAGAACGGGTGGCCCTTGAAGTCTGAGATCCCGTTCAGCCCGAGCCGACGTTCCCTGGAGCAGAGCAGGCGTTGGATCAAATCCTTGGCGTCTTCCGAGACGTCGGTCACATGGGAGGGGAACTGGAAACGGTCCTGGAACAAAGACAAGGAGGATTTAGATGGGAGGGGGGGGGACTGGGGGTGCAATCATTCATTCAACCTTTATTTAGTCAGGTAAATCTTATTGAGCTTCGAGGGCTCATTTACGAAAGCGACCTGCTAAAAACTAAAGAATGATGAACATCAATGATACAAATACATTAAACAATAAAGAAAATAAAAAGTAGCAAAAACATAAGGTAGATGTACAAAAAACAAAAAAATCAATCAAAGACAGGAACATATCTGCATTGCATCTGCATCATGAGACAGAAATGGAGAGTGAGGCGTCCGTCCACTGAGGGACACGTTCAGATTTAGAAAAAAGGAAGTAGGACGAGAGTCTGGAGACAAACATGTAACCTGAAAACACCAGGAGAGGACGTGCCGAACACGAAGACTCCGTTTGAGAAGTAATCCGATTACTTTAAACACTCCTAAATGATTACCGACAGAATTCACGGAGAACTCGTGTGTTTCTGACCTCGTGGTTCATGATCTTTCCGTAGGTTTCCACCAAAGACTCGGCGTAAAACGGCGTCTCTCCGTACAGCATCTCGTACACGCAGACTCCCAGAGACCACCAGTCGCACTCCGGGCCGTAGCGACCCATCCCGTCCTCCATCGCCTGCAGGATCTCTGGGGAAATGTAGTCCGGGGTGCCCACCGCCACAGACGACTGAACCTGCAGCAGGAAGGAGCCGTTACACACCTGCACCTCACACAGACTGTACATAACCTGGATCACCCGATCTTAAAGAAAGAGTTGGTCCATGTTGACGTTTATTTAATATTTTACTAGTAGATAAGATTCTTGAAGGACCTCAGATTGAAAAACAGAGGCCATTCAGACTTTTATCAGCACAATCTGAATGTATAATCTGATCGACCAAGATGGAAGTGGACATCAGATCTGAAGACCGCTTCAGTTTAAAACCATTCAAAGATCAGAGCTGTTCATTTTACACTGCTGTCAGTTTTCATGGTAACAATATTTAGACGTTTCTGACGGATGTAACTCTTAATTCTAAGCTGCAGGTGGACCAGCTGTGAGCCCCAATCCACCTTGATCACTTGAGGAAACTACACGCTGCCTCGCCATCGTAGTTCAGTTCTTGGCCCCTTTCCAACCTCTAGCTCAGGCCTGTCATGGCGGCCGTATCCATGATCCTCCATCTGCCTGCACGGACCAAACTCTACGGACCCGTTCGGTTCCGTGGGAACTTTGAATGTTCTATCTGCCGTACCCGTTTCTGGAGGGCAGTCATTGTCCGTTGCTGCGTTCATTATTATCATCAAGCTGCTAACGGGACCACTCTGCTAACAGAACCACTCTGCTAACAGGACCACACTGCTAACAGGACCACACTGCTAACAGTACCACTCTGCTAACAGTACCACTCTGCTAACAGTACCACTCTGCTAACAGGACCACACTGCTAACAGTACCACACTGCTAACAGTACCACACTGCTAACAGTACCACTCTGCTAACAGTACCACACTGCTAACAGTACCACACTGCTAACAGAACCACTCTGCTAACAGTACCACACTGCTAACAGTACCACACTGCTAACAGTACCACACTGCTAACAGTACCACACTGCTAACAGTACCACACTGCTAACAGTACCACACTGCTAACAGTACCACACTGCTAACAGTACCACACTGCTAACAGTACCACACTGCTAACAGTACCACTCTGCTAACAGTACCACACTGCTAACAGTACCACACTGCTAACAGAACCACTCTGCTAACAGTACCACACTGCTAACAGAACCACTCTGCTAACAGAACCACTCTGCTAACAGAACCACTCTGCTAACAGAACCACTCTGCTAACAGAACCACTCTGCTAACAGGACCACACTGCTAACAGACCACCGCTAACAGGACCACACTGCTAACAGGACCACACTGCTAACAGGACCACACTGCTAACAGGACCACACTGCTAACAGGACCACACTGCTAACAGAACCACTCTGCTAACAGAACCACTCTGCTAACAGGACCACACTGCTAACAGGACCACTCTGCTAACAGGACCACTCTGCTAACAGAACCACTCTGCTAACAGAACCACTCTGCTAACAGAACCACTCTGCTAACAGAACCACTCTGCTAACAGAACCACTCTGCTAACAGAACCAAGCTGCTAACAGAACCATGCTGCTAACAGAACCACTCTGCTAACAGGACCACACTGCTAACGGTACCACACTGCTAACGGTACCACACTGCTAACGGTACCACACTGCTAACGGAACCACTCTGCTAACAGAACCACTCTGCTAACAGAACCACTCTGCTAACAGAACCACTCTGCTAACAGGACCACACTGCTAACAGAACCACTCTGCTAACAGTACCACTCTGCTAACAGAACCACTCTGCTAACAGTACCACACTGCTAATAGTACCAAGCTGCTAACAGTACCACACTGCTAACAGAACCACACTGCTAACAGAACCACTCTGCTAACAGAACCACACTGCTAACAGAACCACACTGCTAACAGAACCACTCTGCTAACAGAACCACACTGCTAACAGAACCACTCTGCTAACAGAACCACTCTGCTAACAGAACCACTCTGCTAACAGAACCACTCTGCTAACAGGACCACACTGCTAACAGAACCACACTGCTAACAGAACCACACTGCTAACAGGACCACACTGCTAACAGAACCACTCTGCTAACAGAACCACTCTGCTAACAGGACCACACTGCTAATAGTACCACACTGCTAATAGTACCACACTGCTAACAGTACCACTCTGCTAACAGAACCACACTGCTAACAGAACCACTCTGCTAACAGAACCACTCTACTAACAGAACCATGCTGCTAACAGTACCACTCTGCTAACAGAACCACTCTGCTAATTGGACCATGCTGCTGTAGATGCTGCATTTCTTTTTCACTTCTAGCGCTTTGTTTTGTACTTTTGCTACATGGTTTGGTATTTCTTGTTTTTGTTTTGTTTGTTTGTTTGTTTTGGAGAGTCGAGACAGTTCTTCTCGTCTTGAGCATTTCATCCCATTGTTGCCCTTGTGTTGCTTTGCATATGACAATAAACCTACCGGTAAACCTAACACCCTGGACCGACCACATCAAAATGTGGGTGGGAAAGGTGAAACACCCCCACCTGCTCCACCCTGGGCCCTTGAGCAATTCTTTTAAGTAAATAAAAACTAGAAAGCAGAGTTTCCTTAAATTATAGGGGTGTCAATTTGACCCATTCCCCACAGTTCTTGTTAAATCCTGTCTCCCGTCTCTGCTCCCTATCATCACTAATATCATCCACTCCTCCCTAACCTCTGGCATTGTTCCCACAGCCTTCAAATCTGCTGCCATCACCCCCATCATCAAGAAACCAGGTCTTGACTTCACCAACTTCAGTAATCTTCGTCCGATCTCCAATCTGCCCTTCATCTCCAAGATCCTTGAAAAAACTGTTGCTAGTCAACTTCACTCTCACCTGTCCAACAACAACATTTATGAAGAGTTTCAATCTGGATTTCGCCCCCACCATAGCACCGAAACAGCTCTAGTAAAAATTACTAACGACCTTCTTCTTGCTGCTGACTCTGGTCTTCTGTCCATCCTCATTCTTCTTGATCTAAGTTCTGCCTTCGACACCATCTGTCATTCTATCCTCCTCAACAGACTAACCTCCATTGGCATCTCAGGTACCCCGTTAGACTGGTTCACCTCCTATCTCTCTGACCGCACTCAATTCATTCAGCTTAAATCCTTCCGTTCCCAGTCTTCCCCTGTCTCCACGGGTGTCCCCCAAGGCTCTGTCCTCGGACCCCTCCTCTTCATCATTTACCTCCTTCCTCTAGGTCACATCTTCCGCAAATACGGCGTCCATTTCCACTGTTATGCTGATGACACACAGCTCTACTTGTCATCAAAACCTAACTCCACCCACCCACCCTCCATCCTCACCGACTGTCTCAATGAGCTAAATCACTGGTTTTCTAACAATTTCCTTCAACTAAACAGTAACAAAACAGAAATCATTCTCGTCGGTACCAAAAACTCTATTTCAAAATCAGAACATCTTCTCGTCCCCCTTAACAACTCTCTGCTATCCCCCTCCCCTCAGGTCAAGAGCCTCGGTGTCATCCTCGACACCACTCTCTCCTTCACTTCACACATCAACAATATTACTCGGTCTGCCTATTTCCACCTCCGTAATATTAACCGTCTCCGTCCTTCTCTCACACCCCGCTCCACAGCCATCCTGGTGCACAGTCTTGTGACTTCCCGTATCGATTACTGCAACTCCCTTCTCTACGGCCTCCCCAACAAATCTCTCCACAAGTTACAGATGGTCCAGAACTCAGCTGCCCGTGTCATCACTCAAACCTCCTACTATAACCACATCACTCCTGTCCTGCAGCAGCTCCACTGGCTCCCGGTTAAATCACGCATCATCTTCAAAATTCTACTCCTCACGTTCAAAGCTATCCACAACCTTGCCCCTCCTTATCTATCTGACCTCCTACAAATCTCCATCCCATCACGCTCTCTCAGATCCTCCTCTTCGCTACATCTCCATGTACCCTCTGCCCGCCTCTCCACCATGGGGAGCAGGGCCTTCACCTGCTCTGCCCCTCACCTCTGGAACGCTCTACCGCCAGACCTTCGAAACACCACCTCCCTTTCTCTGTTCAAGACTGCCCTGAAAACACATCTCTTTAGACTAGCTTATCATTAACTTTACTAAATGTATTTTTATCTTCCATTTTATATCCTTTATGTATTTTATATTTCAATTTGTCGCTGAGTATGTTAATTATAGGGGTGGCCAGTTTACATATAAAATGGCGGTGTCATCTTAGATTTCGAGACGGCGGCCCAGTTTTGGAAAGGAACCTTTTCCGCACCTAGATGTAGCCAAACACCAAAATGGAAGTTGGTACCTCACGTTTTTTTGAGTTATTTTGTTCACAACATTAACTGAGGGAGTGTTTACTGTACATTTCCCTCTCTTCTCTCTGCGACATATATCAACTTCAGGCTGCCGAGAACCTCAGTGATTGACTCACGGTGTTTGTGTTTATGATTCTGGAGGCGGCGAGGTTTCATAACAGTTAAAAATAACTTGGGCACATGGAGATATCTGCCGTTAAACACGCGCAGGTCTGAAGCTCCCACTGCGATCAGAAAGTTTCCACATGAGTCTTACCGTGCCATCCTCCATCATCCGCAGACACGAGCCGAAGTCTGCGAGCCGAATGTGACCGTTGACATCCAGCAGGACGTTGTCTGGTTTTATGTCCCTGTAAAACAACATTAGCATATCTGTTAGCTAACATCATCGTGACAGCTGTGAAGGAAACAATCGGCGCTCTGTTCAACAACTCCTAGAGCTCGTTGTTGAACACACAGAGCACACAAACAGCTGCATATCAGCTGAAAGTGCCACAAACGCATCAGGAGGACGCCACAAACAGAAATTAGAACATTGTGTTTTAAATAAAGTTGAGTTTGAACAGCGGCAATTTGACATCCTGCAGCTTCAGGAAGGAAGGTGAAGACCTGAACAGGACGTAACTACAACTCCCAGAGGACACTGCTGCAGAGAACAAAACACTTCCCGTCTCTGGCGCAAAATCCCCAAGAAAATGGACGCACGGCCCAGCTGCAGCCTCTGTGCTGTTGTTACTAGGGTGATCAATATTTCTTACTTCCGATCCGATATTTAAATCTGGGTATCAACCGATACCGATACTTTTCAGATCCGATACCGTTCAGTCCGATACCGTTCAGGTACATAAGGCTGTAATAATGAATTTCTTGAATGGAGAGCACGCGTATTACACTATACTCTGTGACTTGTGTCTTAGCATTGTGTGAGTTAACCCAAAGAAGACACTCTGAGCCCACAACAAGTATTACCCAAACTTTAATAGAACACAAGAGGCAGGTCTATATCACAGACGTCCTTCTGACTCATGGTGCAGCCCGGAACACTAAAATACTGCTAAGCATTATGGGAAATCAACACAGTCCACTCCCCGTTTTTTAGTTTTGTTTTTGATTGTGGCACTATGAGTTGTAATTCTGGTTGGCTTTGATCAACAGATACAGATTTAAACTATGCATTGAATTTATAAATGTAAATTTAATGTGCAGTATAGTTTAAATCTATACAGTATCTGTTGATCAAAACCAACAAGAATTACAACTCATAGTGCCACAATCAAAAACAAAACTAAAAAACGGGGAGTGGACTGTGTTGATTTCCCACAATGCTTAGCAGTATTTTAGTGTTCCGGGCTGCACCATGAGTCAAAGGACGTCTGTGATATAGACCGGCCTCTTGTGTGCTATTAAAGTTTGGGTATTACCTGTTGTGAGGCTCAGAGTGTCTTCTTTGGGTTTAACTCTATGTTAAGACAGAAGTCACAGAGTATGGTGCAATATACGTGCTCTCTGACATACATCAAGGATCGGAAATATCGGCAGGTTGGATCAGAAAATCCGATACGTAAATGATGCTGGTATCGGATGCCGATACCCAGTGGTGGGCACATGAACGCTAGAGAGCGCTAAAGCGCTAATCCGCTTACAGTGGACCTAAACTTTTTGTCAGCGTTTTTGTGGATTGACTAACTTTTATAATTCATAAGCGGATTTGTGCTATTTTTATTTAAAATGCAGTACCGCTAATAACTAATTATCTATCAGTAAAAACCAATAAACTTATTTACAAGCTCTTATGCTGCTTGTTTTACCTTTTTCCCCACCGTAAAGAACAGAGAGGAGGGAGGGTGTGAGGGGGAGCAGAGGGGAGAACAGACTCGGATCTACCATGTAGGTAAATGATGCCGTTGCCTGGGGATCCCATCAGCATGGGGCCCCGGCCGCGCCCCGGCCAGTCACCTACATCCCTAACATTGATCCTGCTTGTTAATGTACATTTAACATAAAAATAATTATAGTTACGATGAAAACGATCATTAAATACGCAATAAAAAAAACGGTCGATTTCTTTATCCCCCTACTAAAAATGGACTATTCCATCTTGACATCTTCCGGGTCAGAGGTGAACTCAGGGGCTAATTCTGTGGCTAGCTGTTTGTGCTGGGTACTTGGATAAATCCGCAGAGAACCCCGCTGTTTCAAGCCAAATTAACGTGGCCGGAGGATTTTATTGTGTGTTTTGTGTCGACCATTCGACGGTGAGTCGTTAGTTTTATGTATTTTAGTTACTTTTCATTAAATCTGTTGACTACCTATAGACGCTAACTCTGTGGCTAGCTGGTTGGTTGCTGGGTTACTAATGGATAAATCCGCAGAGAACCCCGCTGTTTCAAGCCAAATTAACGTGGCCGGAGGATTTTATTGTGTGTTTTGTGTCGACCATTCGACGGTGAGTCGTTAGTTTTATGTATTTGGGTTACTTTTATGTATAAATGCGGTGGCGACACACCCGTGTATTTGAGATTTAAAAGTGGTTTTAGGGATTAAAAGATCATTCTATTTTTTGTTAATTTCGTGGCCGAATAGAATATATGTACGTAAAGTATTAAATAAATCCTTTGATTTTTGTAATTTCATCCTTTTAGGATCATTTTTGTTACTTTTCAGTTGGCAGTGTAGTGCAAATTTTGCATAACGCTGCAGGCTATATATAAATATATATATAAATATATAAATAGCGGATTAGATTAGCTTCCCCTAATTTTCATAAGACATTTGTGCTTTTGAAATTTTAGACCTAAAAAAATTAATAAGCGTTTTAGAGATTGTGGAACTAATTTTTTAATTAGCGTTGCCCACCACTGCCGATACGATACTGGATCAGATCGGCCCCATCCCTAGTTGTTACCATGACAACAAGAGGACTGGTAACTGAATGCGAACACCTGAGCGCACCTGTGGATGTAGTTCTGCTGGTGGATGGAGTGGACGGCCAGCACCATCTCTGCCACGTAGAACTTGGACATGTCTTCAGGAAGTCGATCCTCGAACTTGCTGAGCAGCGTCAGCAGGTCCCCGCCCACGTAGTAGTCCATCACCAGGTACTGCGGGACAAACACGTGAACAGGACGCCTCTGGACCGAGGCGATCAAGAGTTCTGCTGAACGTGGTACCAACCAGGTAGTTGTCGTCCTGGAAGGCGTAGTGCAGCGTTGTGATCCACTGACTGTCTCCTTTCACCAGGACGTCACGCTCTTCTCTGAAACACGCCGTCTGCGCAGAAAAACGACACGCCAACATCACGGCTGCACGTCACGTACAGCGTGGCGTGGAGACGGGACTCACCTCAGCTCGCTTCAACATCTCCCACTTGTTCAGGATCTTCATGGCGTAAACCCTCTCCGTGTTCTTCATCTTTACCACGGCAACCTGAGAGGAGCCAGAGGGACAATCAGGTGTCACAAACATCTGGGCCATCAGTGAACATCTGCTTCTGGAAATGATGGACGTTAGTGACTCGTTTTAGAACAATCCCAAAGCATCGTATCAGTCAGATGAGAGGATCGTAATCTGCTGTTTAATGAGTTTTAATGCAAATATGTTATTTGTTCATTATGAAACCTAAAACCTAAACAAAAGCATAAATGTGAAAAAAAAAAAAAAATTAAACGACATGTTTGTTTTAGTAAAAACAACTGAAGATAAAAAGACGCACCTATTCAAGTTACAACTTTGTTGGAGGCTAAAACACACACAATTCAAGATGGCTGCAACAGCCTGTCAGTCTTTTTTTTTTAAAGCACTAAACAGCCATAACTCAGTAAATATTACATCTACAGAGCTAAAATTTGAGGTGGTAGTAGCTGACAGTGATCCTGAACACGCACTGAATGAGACAACTCAATATATAATGATGTTGAGATATGCAGAGTGAGTGAGGTAAAGTTTTTGGGTGTGATTATTGATGATGTTGAGATATGCAGAGTGAGTGAGGTAAAGTTTTTGGGTGTGATTATTGATGAAAAACTGTCATGGAAACAGCATATTAATTCTGTAAAAATTAAAATTTCTAGAGCCACTGCAGTGCTCTACAAAGTTAAGGATTTAATAAATAACAAAGCCTTGTATCCGCTGTATAATACAATCACAGTCCCACATCTAATTTATTGTGTTGATATATGGGGAAAGGCGTGTAAAACCATTACTAAGCCTATTTTCATTCTACAGAAAAGAGCTATAAGGATTATTACAAGAAAGTCTTACAGTCATCCTTCAAGTATATTGTTTCATCAATTTAATCTATTGACGTTTTATGATTTGGTGGACTATAATATCCTGTTAGTAACGTATAAAGCTCAGAATTCTATACTACCGGTACCTCCAAACATTCAAACGCTTTTTGTAAAAAGGAAAAGTTGTTATAATTTAAAGGGAAAATTTAAAGGGAACAGACATTTTTTTTTTAAAACCTCAGTACAGAACCAGTTTAAAAAGTTGGTCTACATCAAAACAAGGAATAAATTTGTGGAATAATTTGGAAAACGATGTAAAAAAGTAAAGTCTATTTCTATATTTAAAAAAGTCATTAAGACTACAGTAAATTGTTGAATGGATATATATAAATTTTAGTTAATATGAAATGTACTAGAAATGTAAACGTGTGATGAGTTATTTATTTAGTTATATTATTTTAAGATGATCATCGTTTTGAATTGATTATTTGAACGGATTAGTTTTTTTTTTAAAGGGGCAGATATGATAAGATTTTTTCTTCTTCTGCCACCTTTCATTTTATTTATTTTTTCCTTTCTCGTTTCTCTCTATTGTGAATTGTAATTTCTCTTTCTTGTTTTAAATCTGAAATGAATGAATTAATAAAATAAAATACCACAATAGATCAAGCATTAAGTTATAATCAATGTTTAACCAAAACGGCTCCACTTCAGCCATGCTTCATCATCTGGTGGTGACATCACAGACATGAACAGCTAAAGGCCTATTTAAATATTTCAGTTCAAGCTAAAATGTTTGAGTCACTAGTTTCTGTCCAGTTCAAACAGTTCCTTCAAACTAACAACACTTTTAACATCAAAGTTCAACATTTTTAACAATTTCCAGTCCGGCTTCAGGGCAGGACACAGTGCACTCACAAACTTAAAAGTGATGGAAGATGTTAAAACAGCACTTGAAAGTAAACCTGCTTGTTTAGATTTGTTTATTGATCCATTGACACGACGTGGACCATTGTCACTAATCAACATCAGACCAAAACTTGGCTTTAATACGAACATGTTGGTTTAACAGCTACTTAAATAAACGTGTTCAGTTTGTTTGATTTGGCTCAGTTTTGTCAGATGTGGTCGCACTGAACAAGTGTGTCCCACAAGGGTCTATTTTAGGATCCTTGCCATTTTTTTTACTCTATATTAATCAAATCTGTTATAAGGCTGAACAATTTTGGAAAATAATCCAATTGCAATTTTTTTTCTATAAATTATTTGCAATTGTGATTTAAAACGCGATTTTTTAAAATATCTTCTCAAGTACAGTATATGTATGTACCGGTATGTATATATTTGTAGGTATAGGTATATATATTTATAGAAATCTACTGCAAAGTCATGAATGTTATGGGTATTTTATGCATATGTGTTTTGTTGCTGTGTTCTGTCATGTACTGGATTGCAGACGGCGGTCGGGTGTGTTTGCCTTGTGCTCTTTTTGCGGATAATTGTTGTTTTGTAGTCTTATTTTCTGTCTTTCCTTTCTTTCTATCCTTAAAAAAAAGTTTTTTTTAAATTAAATAATTTTATTTTTAATTCATAATGGTGTGAAGAGGATGGCTGTAAGGTGAGAAGGGAGGCCATCTATAAAAGGAAAAAGAGAGAAAATATATATCTTCTCAAGTATTTTTCAACAAACAGAAGCAATAAATCAATCTGTTTTATAATAAACAATGTCAGATTTATTTAAAGCAGAGATTGCAATAAATCAAACAAATCTATGCCTTTTCTTTTCACCATTTCTATTTTTCTTGTTTCATAAACATAATCGTAAACATGTTACGTTAACTTCCTAACTACTGTCTGAACTTCACATGACGGTTAATAAATAAATATAAAAAATTAGATATAAAAAAATTACTGTTTGAAGTTTGAAGGGGAGGAGGTCCTGCCCCAAGTGGAGGAGTTTAAGTATCTCGGGATCTTGTTCACGAATGAGGGAAAACTGGAGCGTGAGATCGATAGGCGGATAGGTGCAGCGTCCGCAGTGAAGCGGGCGCTGTACCGGTCTGTCGTGGTGAAGAGAGAGCTGAGTCAAAAGGCAAAGCTCTCAATTTACCGATCGATCTACGTTCCCACCCTCATCTATGGTCATGAGCTTTGGGTTATGACCGAAAGAACAAGATCTCGGATACAAGCGGCTGAAATGAGTTTTCTCCGCAGGGTGTCTGGACTCTCCCTTAGAGATAGGGTGAGAAGCTCAGTCATCCGGGAGGGACTCGGAGTAGAGCCGCTGCTTCTCCACATCGAGAGGAGCCAGTTGAGGTGGCTCGGGCATCTGGTTAGGATGCCTCCTGGACGCCTCCCTGGTGAGGTGTTCCGGGCATGTCCCACCGGGAGGAGACCCAGAGGAAGACCCAGGACACGCTGGAGGGACTATGTTTCTCGGCTGGCCTGGGAACGCCTTGGGATTCCCCCGGAGGAGCTGCTCCAAGTGGCTGGGGAGAGGGAAGTCTGGGCCTCCCTACTTAGGCTGCTACCCCCGCGACCCGACCCCGGATAAGCGGAAGAAGATGGATGGATGGATGGATGTTTGAAGTTCAAACAGTTGGGTCAGTGATCCCTGTCAGCTGATACTTTGCTTACTTGAAGTTGAAGCACAGGTTGTTGTCATTCTAACCATGCAACCATCGTAAATGTCTTCGTGGTGTTTTTTTTTTTAAGTGTTGATAAAGATTTATGTCACGTGACCAGTCAAATTGCAGCTTCGCGATTAGAAAATCTCATTTTATCATATTGCGATATTATTGCAAATGCAATTAATTGTTCAGCCCCAATCTGTGATCAGCTTAAATTCTCCTCTTTCCATATGCACGCAGATGATACAATTCTATACTTGCCGGCGTCCTCTCTAGATGCACAGTACACTCAAATCTTCAGATTGATTCAACACCTTACAAAATGCTCTCCACGACTCAAAATTAGCCCTAAATACTAGCACAGCCAATGTTATGTTGTTTTCCCATAATTCTGTGGTAACCATTCCTTCCATTAAATTACTGAATGGTGATATCATAGAGCTTGTAGACACATACAGTACAAATATCTTGATATTTGGATGGATAAAGATCTTAGTTTTAAACATCATATTAAAAAGGCAAGTTTTTTGTACAGATTGCTTTCAAGCTGCTTGCAACAACAGCACGGTGGCAGCACGGTGGCACAACTGGTAGAGCTGCTGCCTCTCAGCGAGAAGGTTGCCGGTTCAAATCCCGGTCCGGGGCCTTTCTGGGTGGAGTTTGCATGTTCTCCCCGTGCATGCGTGGGTTTCCTCCGGGTACTCCGGTTTCCTCCCACAGACCAAAAAACATGCTTGTTAGGCTGATTGGTGACTCTAAATTGACCCTAGGTGTGAGTGTGAGAGTGGATGGTTGTTTGGTGTGAGTGAGACAGGTCCCTCTTGTAAATGAGTCCCCGTGACTCAACGAGGCTAGCCTGTATAAATAAAGGTTGAATGAATGAATGAATGAACAAGTTTGTTTTTATCACAACTGGATTACAGAGACACAATCTATAGACCTCACCCTCACTACCTTAGCTAAACTGGAGCCCATTTACCATGCTGCTCTGAGCAACAACAGGTTCACCCTTTAGGACTCACCATTGTACATTATATAACCTTGCTGGACTTACTTCTCTCAATGTTCGAAAGATGAAGCATTGGAATACTGTATTTTCATATACAAAGCCGTTTTAGGAAAATGACCATCTTAGATCTACTCCCAAGTTCATTTCACTCCAGAACACACAAGCCGCTTACGCATTGGCCGGCCCTCCCCGGCTCTCCCAGCTTCTAACCCGGGTTCGGCGTCTTCGCATTTACCTTTTCCGCCCGGGATCCACCCTTGTTCTGGAACCATCTTCACCGTGGTTCTTATCGGGCCGAGCCCGACAGGGCTAGTTTCAGCTCTCATTTGATTCGTTGTTTGCAGCAGGGGCGGGACTCATTCAAACAACCTCAGCGCGAGGGTTGAATTTCATTCAAATTTAACTACAGAAACGAGAAACCCCTAAAACAATTGTTAGCTGAATTAGTGTTTCTGAGTTAAATTTTTGTTAATAACTGATCACAAATCAGCTTATGTTACAACGTAAATAACACGAAGCGCACACCCATTTCCGCCTTTCAGCGCGACCTGAATGTCATTAAACAGCATTAAACAATAACTAATATTGTCTAACTGTTGCGCGCATTCAGGGTTTTAAAATATAACGAATAATCTCTAACTTTTACGTGCAGCTAAAATGTCAGGAGGAGTGATTGCTATATGGGCAAGTTGGACACCTGAAAATTCAGTCTGTTCGGATAGCACAACGAGTAAATGCGTTAACGTTTTGACCGGGAGAAGTGGGTTCGCTTCCAGCCTGGGACAAAGTTATTTTACTTTTTTTTTCTCTTTATTCACATTTTCTTTTAAATAAAAAGGA
>JBBPBX010032147.1:0-17377 GCA_038048925.1 Garcialebias charrua | reverse complement strand
GCCGCGATGAGAATCTGCACCTCCAAAACTGAGGCCATGGTCCTCAATTGGAAAAGGGTGGATTGCTCTCTCCAGGTCGAGGTTCTGCCTCAAGTAACTCGGGGTTTTGTTCATGAATGAGGGAAGAATGGAGCGTGAGGTTGACGGATGGATTGGTGAAACATCTGCAGTATTGTGGACTTTGTACCAGTCCATTGTGGTGAAGAGGGAGCTGAGCTGTAAAGCAACTCTGTTTATCGGTCAGTCTACGTTCCTACCCTCACCCATGATCATGAACTCTGAGTAGAGACTGAAAGAATGAGAATGTGGATCCAGGAGGTTGAAATGAGTTTCCTCTGCAGAGTAGCTGGACTCTCCCTTAGAGACAGGATGAGAAGTTCAGTTATCAGGAGAGACTCAGAGGAGAACCACTGCTCTTCCACATCCAGAGGAGACTGGTTAAAACCAGACCCTTGTTCTTCACTTCGCTTCGTACTAGGGTCTGGACTTTCTCCATAGAGAAACGATTCTTGCTGGAGGCGTGGCCTCTGCCTGAGGAACAAAACCATTGGATCTTAGAAAAATTTTGAACAGGGAAAGCATTCTGCTCCCTCCCCCTCTGTGCTCTGCCGAACTTGACTTCAGCTCCGCCTCCTGCTGCAGTCTCTCGCTGCCGCTGCATATTCTGTGTTTATATGTTAATAAAACGTTCTAATAAAATAAAATAAAACCATGTAGCGCTGGTCCAGCACACCAGAAGACCAGAAAATATGCAGGGACTCGGGCAGCAACGTAAAACCCTAGTTTAATTCTCTCGTGACAACCTCAGTCATTTCCTTATTCTTTGCACTCAGCGGAGAGAGAGGAGGAGGAGGAGGAGGGAGCGATCACTTGACTTTTGGCAAAAAAACAAAAGAAAACTCCAGATAAGGGATTAAGAAGGGGAATTTAACACATTTGTGTCACATATAAAACAGTCCTGCATCGCTTTGCATCGCTTTGAATGAGAACATGCGGCTGCTCGCTGGCTGCGCGCTGGGACAGGTGGGGGCGTGGGTTAGGGGCCAAAAACTCCGCCCCTTCTGTTCTCTGATTGGTCCGGTCAAAAATCAGCCGGAGAAATCGTTGTCTATGGGAGAAGTCCCAGACTGAGCAGTGAAGGGAAATGAGAATTGAGCGGAGCTGTGCAGGAAGGCGAGGGCCAGGCTACATCCAGAGGAGCCAGTTGAGGTGGTTCAGGCATCTTGTAAGGTGCTCCCTGGACGCCTCCCTAGGGAGGTGCTTCAGACGGAGGAGAACTCAGGGAAGACCCAGGACACGCTGGACAGACTTTGTCTCTTAGCTGACCTGGGATCTCCTTGGAGTCCTCCCAGAAGAGCTGGAAGAAGTGACTGTGGAAAGAGATGTCAGGACCTCCCTGCTCAAGCTGCTAACCCTGAGACCTGAGTCCAGAACAAGAGGAAGATGATGGATGGATGGATGGATGGATGCTTGAAGCCAAAAATTTGTAAAGCTGTAGCTAAAAGCTAAAATTAGAAAAACTGTTGCTAAAGGCTAAAATGAGCATAACTATCACTAAAAGATTAAATTAGCTAAAATTATACTAAAGCTAAAATTTGTATTAATAATGTTTGAAAGAAAAAAAAATGCTAAACTGAAGCTAAAAGCTAAAAGAAGCTAAACTAGTCCTGAAAGCTAAAATTTGAAAATGATGCTTGAAGCTACAATTCAGCAAAAATGTTGTTAAAAGCTCAAATTAGCTAAAATGCTGGTGAAAGCTAAAATTATCAAACATATTGGTGAAAGGTAAAATTAGCTAAATATTGCTAAAAGCTCAAATTTGAAATACGATGCTTGAAGCTAAAAACCAGTAAAGCTGTCTATAAAAGTTTGAATTAGCGAAACAGTTGCTAAAGGCTCAAATTTGCCAAACGATTTGTAAAGACTAATAAAATGAGCAAAACTGTCACTAAAAGTTCAAATGAGCTAAACTGATGCTAAAGCTAAAATGTTAAATAATGTTGGAAACATAAAAAAGCAAATCTGCAAAACTGAAGTTAAAAGCTAAAATCAGATAAATTGATGTTAAAAAGCAAAACTCTGCTAACGTAATGCTTAAAGTTAAATTCAGCAAAACCATCCCTAAAATCTAAAATCTGCAAAAACCCACACTAAAATCAGTAATGCCAAAAGCTAAAAGTCAGCAAAACTGATGCTGAGAACTCAAAATTGGCAATACTGAGGCAAAACGCTAGCCTGGTTGTAACCAGACCCTGTCCTTCACTTCGCTTCGTACTAGGAAGGGAAGTGAAGGGAAATGAGAATTGAGCGGAGCTGTGCAGGAAGGCGAGGGCCAGGCTAGCAAAATGCTAAAATCAGCAAAACTGACACTAAAAGCTAAATCAGTTAAACTTATGCTAAAGGCTAAAACTAATAAAACAGCTAAAACCAGCTATTACCAACACTGTTGCTACAAATCAAAAACACCAGAACTGCAGTTAAAAGCAGGGACATTTCCAGACCCTTCAGGTAAAAGTTGATGTGCGGCTGTTTAAAGTTTGCCTGCACACTGATCTAAATTCAACAAGTTTCAACCAGAGCAAGACAAGAAGCATCAACAAGCAAAATAAAATTGCATAACGATTGTGATGAAATCTGAGCCGTCTCTCACGCTGCCGTCACAAGAAACGAGTAGTTTTCAGTATTTATGGCACCACTTGTTAATCGTCTCCATGGTAACCATACAGGAAGCACGAGGCATAAAGACAGAGACGGCTAGATGGTTAGCACGAGTTTTAATACATTAAAATGGAGTTGGAACCTTCAATAAACCCATTTATTGAACTCCAGTCATTTTCAATATTAATTTTAGGCCCACTGATGCAGCAAAAACTAAATATTTAAATACCGGTACGTAGTTGTTTTCTTGTAACAGCAGATCATCAAAGTGTTGGCATCAAATATAAATGAGCAACCAGTTTTTTTGTTTTGTTTTGTTTTTTACAGCAGAATGACATTGTTCACGTTACGAGTCACAAGGCTCAGAACGTTTAGCTTCAACACAACCAGACCTCCTGAACTCACATAAACAGGCTAAATGCAGCACACTGAAAATATTTAACTTATTTTACTTTCTACCATTTAGACATTCAAAGAACTTTAAAAACTTGTTTTGTTTTAAAACTGCTTCAGCAGACATTTTATTTTTGTCTTCCCGCTAACCTTTTAGCTTATACCTAGCCTTATGCTACTTTTAGTTTTTAGCTACAGGACTACTATTTTTAACTTATGGTAAATGGTAAATGGAGCTTATTTATATAGCGCTTTCCAGCCCCCTGTGAGGAGCCCCAAAGCGCTTTACAATACCAGCCATCCACCCATTCATTCAGACATTCATACACCGGTAGTGGTAGCCTGCCTTGCAAGGCGCCATCCAGACCTACCGGGAGCAACTCGGGGTTAAGTGTCTTGCCCAGGGACACAACGACACATGGTGGGCGGACGCGGGATTCGAACCTCCAACCTTCCGATCAGGGGTCGACTGCCATTACCACTACACCACGGCCGCCCCTATACCTAGCCTTATGCTACTTTTAGTTTTTAGCTACAGGATTACTATTTTTAGCTTATACCTAGCCTTATGCTACTTCTAGTTTTTAGCTACAGGACTACTATTTTTAACTTATCCCTAGCCTTATGCTACTTTTAGTTTTTAGCTACAGGACTACTATTTTTAACTTATCCCTAGCCTTATGCTACTTTTAGTTGTTAGCTACAGGACTACTATTCTTAGCGTATACCTAGCCTTATGCTACTTTTAGTTTTTAGCTACAGGACTACTATTCTTAGCTTATACCTAGCCTTATGCTACTTTTAGTTTTTAGCTACAGGACTACTATTTTTAACTTATACCTAGCCTCATGCTACGTTTAGTTTTTAGCTACAGGATTACTATTTTTAGCTTATACCTAGCCTTATGCTACTTCTAGTTTTTAGCTACAGGACTTCTATTTTTAACTTATCCCTAACCTTATGCTACTTTTAGTTTTTAGCTACAGGACTACTATTCTTAGCTTATACCTAGCCTTATGCTACTTTTAGTTTTTAGCTACAGGACTACTATTCTTAGCTTATACCTAGCCTTATGCTACTTTTAGTTTTTAGCTACAGGACTACTATTTTTAGCTTATACCTAACCTTATGCTACTTCTAGTTTTTAGCTACAGGACTATTTTTAACTTATCCCTAACCTTATGCTACTTTTAGTTTTTAGCTACAGGACTACTATTCTTAGCTTATACCTAGCCTTATGCTACTTTTAGTTTTTAGCTACAGGACTACTATTCTTAGCTTATACCTAGCCTTATGCTACTTTTAGTTTTTAGCTACAGGACTACTATTTTTAGCTTATACCTAGCCTTATGCTACTTTTAGTTTTTAGCTACAGGACTACTATTCTTAGCTTATACCTAGCCTTATGCTACTTTTAGTTTTTAGCTACAGGACTACTATTTTTAGCTTATACCTAGCCTTTTGCTACTTCTAGTTTTTAGCTACAGGACTACTATTTTTAACTTATCCCTAACCTTATGCTACTTTTAGTTTTTAGCTACAGGACTACTATTCTTAGCTTATACTTAGCCTTATGCTACTTTTAGTTTTTAGCTACAGGACTACTACAGGTAGTCCCGACTTACGAGCGAGTTCCGTTACTACGAGGTGCTCGTAACACGAAAACTCGTATGTCGGAACCCGAAACACGTGTCGCTCGTAAGTCCGGATTTTCAGTCGCAAGTCGGAAAATGTATGCTAGCGCTACTACGAACACCCGTTTTTCAACACAAATGTACATAATGGTTCATAAACATGCTCAGAACTTTGTTTACAAACTGTTAGATAACACACTTTCATCTAAAAACACATACCAGTGCTGTATTTTCTGTATGTTCTGTACAACTTTACTGTTCGTTAGTCAGCTCGTAAGTCCGGAACCTCGTATGTCGAGGTGCTCGTAAGTCGGGGAGTACCTGTATTTTTAAGCTTACACCTAACCTTATGCTACTTTTAGTTTTTAGCTACAGGACTACTATTTTTAGCTTATACCTAGCCTTATGCTTTTAGTTTTTAGCTACAGGACTACTATTTTTAGCTTATACCTAGCCTTATGCTACTTCTAGTTTTTAGCTACCGGACTGCTACTTTTAGCTTTTAACTAGCCTTATCGCTTTTGGCTGTTAGTCAGCCTTTTGCTAAATTATTTATGTTTAGATTTTTAGATATTTGTTATTTTAAGCCAACATTTTACAGCCTTTAGTTGTTACCTTACCGTTAGCCATTTTTAGCTTCCAACTAATGATAGCTACATTTAGCTTTCAACTAGTGTTTTGCTAGTTTTAGCTTGAACAAATTTCAGTCCAGTCATTCAGCGCTCATTGTTGTTTTTTTTGTTGTTTTTTTGGCTGTACATACTTTGTTTGGAGTCACACCAGCAGCTCAACACTATAATCGGCATTAATAAAGCATCTTCTCAGAATAATTTTCCATCAGCAGCTGTTGGTCCACACCACAGACCTCAGATCAGTAATATTTACCCCAACACGTCCTCAGTTTACAACAAAACTCACATAATGCTGAATAAAACGGACAATAAAAAATGATTTACAGTTTTGTTTTTACGCAGAGGAGAGTTTGGCTGCGTGGACCTTGACTGCAGCTGTTATCAGACTGTGTGTAGGTGAGTTACTGAATGACAGCAGCTGAAGGGCAGCCACACAAACAATGCTCGTAGAAACGTCTTTTTTTAACTCCTGTGAGTCAGAACTCTGTGCTCAGTCTGAGTAACGGCACCTGGAGCAAAAGAGTCAACAAATACTTGGTGGTTTGCTGGTCAATTAGAAAGTTTCCACTCTGGGGCTGCCCTTATACGTCCATGTTTTAATACACACATTATGACATAATTAGTAACAGGATGTCTTTGTGTTTCCTGTCTGTGTCAGATTCACATCCTTGTCAGCCGCTGCTCTGCTCATTGTTCTGGCAGCCTGCAGTTTAGTCTCAACAATGTTCGGAGTGTCGGGAATTCTCACTCACATGGCAACACGTCAGTACAAGCTCTTCTTTCTCGAATGCAGCGAGGATTTGAAGCTTAACGTTCCTGAAGGCGTTTCATTTCATCTACCTGACGTTCATAAACCGAGCTCAAAGGATTTTTCAGTTGGCTCTTTCTGCTTTACTTGTTGGCCGTTAATTGTTTTGGTGAGTTAATAAAAGTCTGAAGAGGTGCTTAAGGTTTTTACAAAAACAGTGAGTTGAGGTAGTTCCTGACTGGGCTGCGACGGTCGGCGACTAGCTGGAGACTTAAAAATGTAAGAAAACAGGTGATTTTTGTTGTTGTTGCAGTTCCTCCGAGCTGTGTGGTCAAGTTTATGATAATCAAGCTTATTTTTGTGCTGCTTCTAAAAATCACAGTATTAGCTTATAGCAACATTTAGCTTCCAGCCAACTGTTAGCTACATTTACTCAGCCTTTTTTATTTAGCAATTAGCCAGCTTTTTGCGCCATTTAGCTTCTAGTCTTTTGCAACAGACTACTAGCCAGCTTTTGGCTAAATTTAGCTTCCAGCAAGCCTTATACTACAATTAGCCAATAGGCAGTCTTTTGCTACATTTAGCTTCTAGGCAGCCTTTTGCTATTTAGCTTCTAGGCAGCCTTTTGCTATTTAGCTTCTAGGCAGCCTTTTGCTACATTTAGCTTCTAAGCAGCCTTTTGCTACATTTCGCTTCTAGGCAGTCTTTGGTTACATTTAGCTTCTAGGCAGCCTTTTGCAACTTTTAGCTTCTAAGCTAGCCTGGTTAAAACCAGACCCTTGTCCTTCACTTCGCTTCGTACTAGGGTCTGGGACTTCTCCCATAGACAAGGATTTCTCCGGTAGATTTTTGACCGGACCAATCAGAGAACAGAAGGCGGAGTTTTGAACGACGTCGACTGACGTCGTCAGTTAAAATGGCTGCCGCCACGAAGGAATTTTCATGAAAACAAGGTAAAAAACTATTATTTCTTTGCTGAGAAAAAATATATTTCTTAGCTGACGTTATATCAGAAGTGTTCCTGAGCTTAACAGTTCCTAAATCAATTCACGAAATGGTCAAATCTGCTGGATTTAAATTGTTTCGGTTTGACATTTTCCAAACAGCCTCGGGTGCGCTACGAAAATAAATTATAAAAAATCAAATTTTATCTCAAATGTTTCATCCAGGCCAACAGTCAGTAAATTAGAGCCATATAATTACACACTGGTAGCAGAAAAAATATCCACCGAGTGGTTTCTGAGCTATTTATCTGAATAGGCCTGCCCTGGACCTCGCCAGGCTAAACTAACAAAACTCCGCCTTCTGTTCTCTGATTGGTCCGGTCAAAAATCTACCGGAGAAATCGTTGTCTATGGGAGAAATCCCAGACCCTAGTACAAAGCGAAGTGAAGGACAAGGGTCTGGTTTTAACCAGGCTACTTCGAAGCAGCCTTTTACAACTTTTAGCTTCTAAGCAGCCTTTTGCTACATTTAGCTTCTAAGCAGTCTTTTGCTACATTTAGCTTCTAGGCAGCCTTTTGCTACATTTAGCTTCTAGGCAACCTTTTGCTACATTTAGCTTCTAGGCAGCCTTTTAATACATTTAGCAAGCAGCCTTTTGCTATATTTAGCTTCTAGGCAGCCTTTTGCTACATTTAGCTTCTAGGCAATCTTTTGCTACATTTAGCAAGCAGCCTTTTGCTATATTTAGCTTCTAAGCAGCCTTTTGCTACATTTAGCTTCTAAGCAGCCTTTTGCTACATTTAGCTTCTAGGCAAACTTTTGCTGCATTTAGCTTCTAGGCAAACTTTTGCTGCATTTAGCTTTGAGATTTTCAGTAATGAAAAGTGCGTTATAAATTGAATTAATTATTATTATTATTATTATAATCAGCCTTTTGCTACATTTAGCTTCTAGGCAGACTTTTCCTACATTTAGCTTCTAAGCAGCCTTTTGCTACATTTAGCTTCTAAGCAGCCTTTTGCTACATTTAGCTTCTAAGCAGCCTTTTGCTACATTTAGCTTCTAGGTAGCCTTTTGCAACTTTTAGCTTCTAGGTAGCCTTTTGCTACATTTAGCTTCTAGGCAGCCTTTTGCTACATTTAGCGTCTAGGCAGCCTTTTGCTACATAGCTTCTAAGCAGCCTTTTGCTACATTTAGCTTCTAAGCAGCCTTTTGCTACATTTAGCTTCTAAGCAGCCTTTTGCTACATTTAGCTTCTAGGCAGCCTTTTGCTACATTTAGCTTTTAAGCAGCCTTTTGCTACATTTAGCTTCTAGGCAAACTTTTGCTATATTTAGCTTTCAAGCAGCCTTTTGCTACATTTAGCAAGCAGCCTTTTGCTATATTTAGCTTCCAAGCAGCCTTTTGCTACATTTAGCTCTTAAGCAGCCTTTTGCTACATTTAGCTTCTAGGTAGCCTTTTGCAACTTTTAGCTTCTAGGTAGCCTTTTGCTACATTTAGCTTCTAGGCAGCCTTTTGCTACATTTAGCTTCTAGGCAGCCTTTTGCTACATAGCTTCTAAGCAGCCTTTTGCTACATTTAGCTTCTAAGCAGCCTTTTGCTACATTTAGCTTCTAAGCAGCCTTTTGCTACATTTAGCTTCTAAGCAGCCTTTTGCTACATTTAGCTTCTAGGCAGCCTTTTGCTACATTTAGCTTCTAGGCAGCCTTTTGCTACATTTAGCTTTTAAGCAGCCTTTTGCTACATTTAGCTTCTAGGCAACCTTTTGCTACATTTAGCTTATAGGCAGCCTTTTGCTATATTTAGCTTCTAGGCAGCCTTTTGCTATATTTAGCTTCTAGGCAGCCTTTTGCTACATTTAGCTTCTAGGCAGCCTTTTGCTACATTTAGCTTTTAAGCAGCCTTTTGCTACATTTAGCTTCTAGGCAACCTTTTGCTACATTTAGCTTTTAAGCAGCCTTTTGCTACATTTAGCTTCTAGGCAACCTTTTGCTACATTTAGCTTCTAAGCAGCCTTTTGCTACATTTAGCTTATAGGCAGCCTTTTGCTACATTTAGCTTCTAGGCAGCCTTTTGCTACATTTAGCTTTTAAGCAGCCTTTTGCTACATTTAGCTTATAGGCAACCTTTTGCTACATTTAGCTTATAGGCAGCCTTTTGCTATATTTAGCTTCTAGGCAGCCTTTTGCTATATTTAGCTTCTAAGCAGCCTTTTGCTATATTTAGCTTCTAGGCAGCCTTTTGCTATATTTAGCTTCTAGGTAACCTTTTGCTACATTTAGCTTCTAGGCAACCTTTTGCTACATTTAGTTTCTAAGCAGCCTTTTGCTACATTTAGTTTCTAAGCAGCCTTTTGCTACATTTAGCTTCTATGCAGCCTTTTGCTATATTTAGCTTTTAAGCAGCTTTTTGCTACATTTAGCTTCTAGGCAAACTTTTGCTACATTTAGCTTCCAAGCAGCCTTTTGCTATATTTAGCTTCTAGGCAAACTTTTGCTACATTTAGCTTCTAGGCAGCCTTTTGCTACATTTAGCTTCTAAGCAGCCTTTTGCTACATTTAGCTTTTAAGCAGCCTTTTGCTACATTTAGCTTCCAAGCAGCCTTTTGCTACATTTAGCTTCCAAGTAGCCTTTTGCTACATTTAGCTTCTAGGCAGCCTTTTGCTATATTTAGCTTCTAGGCAGCCTTTTGCTACATTTAGCTTCTAGGCAGCCTTTTGCTACATTTAGCTTTTAGGCAGCCTTTTGCTATATTTAGCTTCTAGGCAGCCTTTTGCTATATTTAGCTTCTAGGCAGCCTTTTGCTACATTTAGCTTCTAGGCAGCCTTTTGCTATATTTAGCTTCTAGGCAGCCTTTTGCTATATTTAGCTTCTAGGCAGCCTTTTGCTATATTTAGCTTCTAGGCAGCCTTTTGCTATATTTAGCTTCTAGGCAGCCTTTTGCTATATTTAGCTTCTAGGCAGCCTTTTGCTATATTTAGCTTCTAGGCAGCCTTTTGCTATATTTAGCTTCTAGGCAGCCTTTTGCTATATTTAGCTTCTAGGCAGCCTTTTGCTATATTTAGCTTCTAGGCAGCCTTTTGCTATATTTAGCTTCTAGGCAGCCTTTTGCTATATTTAGCTTCTAGGCAGCCTTTTGCTATATTTAGCTTCTAGGCAGCCTTTTGCAACTTTTAGCTACAAGCAATCTTTTACAACATTTAGCTAGACTACTCCGCATTATGGAGAATCCCTCTTGAAAATCATCAAGAGTTGCAGAACAGTGAGATATCATCTGTGGTTCTACAAATAAAAATCATCAGCCAAAACACAGATGAATTCACATCCACTCATTCGATCATCGATGATCCTGTGAGGAAGAAGATGAGGAAGACGAGGCGTAGTCTTCGGTGTGAACAGGAAGTCTTACCTCTCCAAAAGCTCCTCGTCCAATCACCTTCAGCATCTCGAAGTCGTCTCTGTGCAGCCGCATGTCCTTCACTCTGGAGGTGAAGGGTTTCACTGCAGACACACAAACAAAGGGTCAGAAAAACAAAAACAAGACGCTGAACAAATGAGACTGAAGGTGATGAAGGTGACTGTGCTGCGGGCCAGGGCACTAAGACCCTGCGGCTGGCAGCTCCTCACTCATCTTTAATTCATCTGATCAGGGATCAGATGTATCTGGGTCACACACAGGAGAAGCAGCTTCCTTCATCCAGAGGTGCCAGCTGAACTGAACCAGGTGGACCCTCAGGAACCTGCATGGTCCTTCACAAGCAGAACTCGAACCGGGTTCTCAGATGCTGATGTGAGTCAGCGTGAGGGGCGGGGCTTCGTCAGCCTCATCGTCCAATCAAAGTCAAACAGAGACCAGAAGAAAGTGCCAGAAATGTTGGTTTACTTCTGTCACCACACAGGTATGTTGTCAGTTCGACTCAGGTCTGCGTCACCATGGTAACGCATACCATACAGTAGAAGTACAGGGCCGCACCTTTTACCAAATCTTCCCTCTCCGGACATCCCAGGTAACATCAAAGCAGACTGAAAAATCTACTTTGAAATTATTTGAAGTACTGTACGTGAAAACTGAAAATGTATTTCATCTTTATAACTGATAAATACCTTTTCTGTTAAAACTAAAGGTCCGGAAAATCGATTCGATTCAGATTTTTGGTGTCACGATTCGATTCAAAAATCGATTTTTCGATTCAGAAACAATTTTTGATTCAGAAACGATTTTTCTATTAAAATGGTCATAAATTTAGTTTCAGTTTTGTAATTGACAAGCTGAAAAGAATAAACAATGTAAACAAATGGAACATTTATTTAAAACAATAATTTTAAACTGAAAACATTAAACAACAATGTAAACAAATAGAACATTTATTTAAAACAATAATTTTAAACTGAAAACATTAAACAACAATGTAAACAAATAGAACATTTATTTAAAACAATAATTTTAAACTGAAAACATTAAACAACAATGTAAACAAATAGAACATTTATTTAAAACAATAATTTTAGGTTCCTTATTGTATCAAATTTTTTGCATCGTTTGATATTTATACCAAAAATAGGAACAAATAATACAGGAATGCATTAAATTCTGTAACTTAAATAACCAGTATTAGGTTAGCTTTTTGCTCTGTTACTTATAGAAGATTATTGTTTGAATTGATTGTTTGAACTTGTTTTGTTTTTGAAAAAAGGGGCAGATAAAATAAGATTTCTTCTTCTTTCTGCCACCTTTCATTTTATGTATTCTTTCATATACTATGAGATATGGTTTTATTTTCTTTATCTTTTGGGTTTTAATGTAAAAAAAAAAAATTCGATTTTGGGGCTTTTAGAATCGATTCTGAATAACCAGGACTAAGAATCTAGATTCTTTGAAAAATCGATTTTTTACTGCACCCCTAGTTAAAACCGTGTGAATTTCTCCGCTGAGGGACAAATGACGCTTTATTCTGCTCCTTCTAAATGCTGCTGACAGCATGAAAAGCTTAAATAAACCATCAGATGACTAACCAGGGGTCCACATAAGAGGCTTCAGTTTGTCTGAGACAACCTATCAAGCAGATGTCTCTTCGAGGTCGTCTGCTGGACAACCAAGTGGAACAGACAAGAGTTAAAGTTCTCTGTCACCGCGACAGATTTCTGTCATCTTTAAAAATGAAAGGGTGTTTTGTTGTGGTCTTGTTAAAGACATCCAATCTAAAAATGATCCAGGGGTTAAAAAACAATGCTTGTAAGAACAATCATTCAGGTAGATAACCATAAAGGTTAAATCATGCCAGATGACATGATTTAACCTTTTTTTGGTGAATGATCCAGGGATTAAACTGGCACTGCTTTCAACCAGTAAAGAGAACCAGAGCCACAGTTTGACCCTCGGAGCACAGGAGGACGGGTCCTGCTGTCTGATGCACCGTGAGTCCAAAGCAGACACACCACGGGTGACAAGGCTTTCCTGGACTATTTTCTAGGGGTGCACCGATTGCAGTTTTTTGGCCGATCACCGATTTCTACAAAGTCTGACCTGCCGATTCCGATTTTGTTTTATAAGCAACACCGTTAGATTTTGTAAGGTCACAATGCACCTTCAAATTCCAATTTTATTTTGTTGAAAAACAGATCCTTGAAGAATATTCTAAAAACAATACAAACTGTTTTACAGTAAATGGTCACAAGGTAGTGCTCTGAAATATAAATGAAGTTTAGACAATTGTTGTTAAAACTGAAAAAATCTGTAAAATCGGTTTCTAATGAAAGCATTGGCCGATTTCCAATTTCCCAAAATTAAGGAAATCGGGGAAGATAAATCGGCTGGCCGATTTATCGGTGCACCCCTACTATTTTCAAAGGAGGACACCCCACCACCCCAACCGAAGGTGATGACATAATAATTATTAAATGTATGTTTGCACGTGACCAGATCACTGCAGCTGGGGGAGATACCAGAACTGATAGTTTGTCTACAGTATTCCTATAAATATCTGGGTATCCTGGTCGATTCGCATCTCTCTTTTAAACTCCACGTGGAAAACCTAGTAAAGAAACTGAAAGTTAAACTGGGTTTCTTTTTCAGAAACAGATCATGTCTAACACTGAATGCTAGGAAACACCTTGTATCTGTGACTTTCCTTCCCTCCATTGATTACGGTGACATTATCTACATGAATGCTCCTACAAGCACCCTGCAGATGTTGGATGTTGTCTATCATGGTGCACTAAGATTCATAACTGGCTGTGATTATCATACCCACCACTGCACCCTGTATTCACTGGTTAACTGGACATCATTAACCTCACGCAGACTCTTCCACTGGTACATTTTCATCTTTAAATCACTTCTTGGTCTGCTGCCTTCATACATCTCCTCCTACATGTCTCTGCGTGAGTGCAGCTACAGCGTGCACTCTCAGGACATGATCACCTGCAGTGTTCCGTCAGTGAGGACTGAACTTGACAAAAGGGCCTTCTCCTACTCTGCTCCTGCTTCCTGGAATACAGGTCCTTCTCAAAAAATTAGCATATTGTGATCAAGGTCATTATTTTCCATAATGTAATGATAAAAATGAAACTTCCATATATTTTAGATTCATTGCACACCAACTGAAATATTTCAGGTCTTTTACTGTTTTAATACTGATGATTTTGGCATACAGCTCATGAAAACCCCAAATTCCTATCTCAAAAAAGTAGCATATTTCATCCGACCAATGAAAGAAAAGTGTTTTAATACAAAAAAGTCAACCTTCAAATAATAGACTATATGCCACGGACTCCCGTTCCAGCACTTCCGCAGTCATTACCCAGACGGCGCACTTCCGGTTAGCGGGAATGACACAAACATAAATGACTAAATACAATTAATAAAACATCTACATACACACCAATAATAACTCTATACACATATAAATCCATATAAAATTATGGCGACATTCCCCCTATGCATAGCCGCGATAAATAGTCGCCCCAACCCCCCCTCGGAACAGCTGTACCCACCGGTGGGCGGACACAACGGAACTCACTTGTAATGCCAGTAGCTCGCAGCCGCTTCCCGTTTCGGGTCGTTGTCATGGTCTGCTACTAGGAGCTAACGCTAACAACAACAGCAGTGGATAGGAACCGGAAGTGGCGGATGTGGGTTGCATTTTACCAGAAGTACGTCACGACCCCCGTGGCATATAGTCTATTATGTACAGTTATGCACTCAATACTTGTTGGGAATCCTTTAGCAGAAATGACTGATTCAATGCGGCGTGGCATGGAGGCAATCAGCCTGTGGCACTGCTGAGGTGTTATGGAGGCCCAGGATGCTTCGATAGCGGCCTTAAGCTCATCCAGAGTGATGGGTCTTGTGTCTCTCAACTTTCTCTTCACAATATCCACAGATTCTCTATGGGGTTCATGTCAGGAGAGTTGGCAGACCAGTTGAGCACAGTAATACCATGGTCAGTAAAGACCATGACTGTCAGACCATCACTGACTGTGGGTACTTGACACTGGACTTCTGGCATTTTGACATTTCCTTCTCCCCAGTCTTCCTCCAGACTCTGGCACCTTGATTTCCGAATGACAAGCAAACCTTGCGTTCATCCGAAAAAAGTACCGGTACTTTGGACCACTGACCACTTTTTTGAGAAGGACCTCTATCTTACAAAAAGATCTGAAGCTCTTGACCTTGACTTCTCTAAGTGGCTTTAAGAATCTGTTGGAATCCTGGCAAGAACCAATGCAGACATGTTCCTGTTTTTGATTTTCTACATTTGCCTTATAATCTGTCTGTTTTGCTAATTTAACATCTTTGTTTTAACTTGTTAAAAAAAATCTGTATTTCTCTCTTATGATTGTCTATTGCTGAATGTCCAAGGAAATTCTACTGTTGCTGTTGTCATCATTCTTTAGTTTGTAGACAGGTCTCTCTTGTAAATGAGTCCTCGAGGCTCAATGAGATTAACCTGTCTAAATAAAGGTTGAATGAATGAATGATACACCATCACCCCCTCCTCCTGCACCGTGCCCCAACCTCGCTGGGACTTTGCATTAAACGATAATATGTTCAGAGTCCTGTCATCTTACAGACATGCACAACTTGTGCACGTGACCCAACTCCGGGTTCGAAAACGAGCGCCACCATTGTGGGAGCACTTTCAGCTTGTCCGTGTCTCTCACTACGAGAACGGAGGCTGCATCTGCTGCTTTACATCTTTTATTAAACAACATTAACACTAACAGCCTAATATTTATATGTCCCAGATTATAACAATGATATTTGTCTCAGTTTGTTTTATTTTTGTACCTTAAAACTCGTGAAATCTCTCAGTGAGAGTCAGTTTCAGGTGTTTATCATAAATATCTGATAAGTGCATTTCTTCACGGTGCTTTAGCAACAACAAGGTGTCTCTGTTTGGATGAGCTAAACTTAATTATATTTAGAAACATACTGAGAGCTAACTGTACTGTGATAAATGTAATAAAACAAATGACTAAATATGAAAATAAATAGTATTAAGTTACTACAAGAGCTGGAATCCTGTAAATATAATCCCATTGAATGAAATAAATCTTTTTAGGGGAGAAATCTGTCAGTCAGGCGGCACAGTGGTGCAGTTGGTAGAGCTGCTGCCTCTCAGCAAGAAGAAACCTGTGTTTTGTTGGTTCAAATCCCAGCCTTTCTGTGTGGAGTTAGCATGTTCTCTCCATGCAGCGTGGGCAGGTACTCCGGTTTCCTCCCACAGACCAAAAACATGCATGTTAGACTGATTGATAACTCTAAATTGTCCCTATAGGTGAGTGAGGTTGTTTCGTTTTTGTCTCTATATGTGTCCCTGTGATGGACTGGAGACATGTCCAGGGTGTCCCTCGCCCCTCGCAGTGACTGCTGGACATGGGCACCAGCGACCCCCGTGACCCAAAACAGAAGAAGCGGGTAAAAGATAATGGATGGATGGAATCTGTCAGTCTGACAAATAAAAACTAATATTTTAAGTTATACTAAGGCAGGGGCCACCAACCTTTTCAAAACTGAGAGCTACTTCGTGGGTACGGAGTCATACAAAGCTCTGTTCATCAGGCAGTCAGGAGGCTAAACACTCTGCCTGCTCTGCCTCCCCTCCCATTTGAACTGCCTTAACACAAAAAACTTTCTCACACATTACCACACAACTCAAAGATTTTAACACTGGACCCTGTGTCGTCAAACGGGTTATTCACTAAACTCTCGGTCATGTGCTCATTCAGTTTGCACTACTTCTCATATTTGCACTAATGTTTGTATTACATTACTGCCTATAGTCATACTACTGTTTACATTCACTGTTTACATTTATTAATACGGTTTACATTTATTACTACTGCTTTACATTTATTAACGTGATGATGGAGAGGAGCTGCAGGAGGTAGTAGGATGGTGAGGAGGAAGAGCAGAGGACACAGGTCTGCCCATGACGTCAGGTGCAACAGGTTTTGTCTGTTGAAAGAGACACAAACATGAACATGTGAAGTTAAAGCAGGGTCATGATGCAATAAAAACAGAAAACACAGACAGAAAACAAGTTCAACTCACCGTTAGGCACAAGGTGTTGACGCACACGTGATGATGGAGAGGAGCTGCAGGAGGTAGTAGGATGGTGAGGAGAAAGCAGAGGACACAGGTCTGCCCATGACGTCAGGTGCAACAGGTTTTGTCTGTTGAAAGAGACACAAACATGAACATGTGAAGTTAAAGCAGGGTCATGACCTGCAATAAAAACAGAAAACACAGACAGAAAACAAGTTCAACTCACTGTTAGGCACAAGGTGTTGACGCACACGTGATGATGGAGAGGAGCTGCAGGAGGTAGTAGGATGGTGAGGAGAAAGCAGAGGACACAGGTCTGCCCATGACGTCAGGTGCAACAGGTTTTGTCTGTTGAAAGAGACACAAACATGAACATGTGAAGTTAAAGCAGGGTCATGACCTGCAATAAAAACAGAAAACACAGACAGAAAACAAGTTCAACTCACTGTTAGGCACAAGGTGGTGACGCACAGGTGATGATGGAGAGGAGCTGCAGGAGGATGGTGAGGAGAGAGCAGAGGACACAGGTCTGCCCATGACGTCAGGTGCCAACAGGTTTTGTCTGTTGAAAGAGACACAAACATGAACATGTGAAGTTAAAGCAGGGTCATGACCTGCAATAAAAACAGAAAACACAGACAGAAAACAAGTTCAACTCACTGTTAGGCACAAGGTGGTGACGCACAGGTGATGATGGAGAGGAGCTGCAGGAGGATGGTGAGGAGAGAGCAGAGGACACAGGTCTGCCCATGACGTCAGGTGCCAACAGGTTTTGTCTGTTGAAAGAGACACAAACATGAACATGTGAAGTTAAA
>JBBPBX010032146.1:0-34075 GCA_038048925.1 Garcialebias charrua | reverse complement strand
ATTCATAAACATCTTCATAAAAGTCACATATAGGGAATGGAGTGAGCACTATGGCTATGGGTGGCGGGATGACATCAATCTCGCCCCCATGCCTATGCTCACTCAACATTATGCATCTAGACAATTAGGGCCTGGGTTAGAGTTGGAGTGGAGGGGAAACTGGTACAATGCTAGCCTTTGCTCCTTCTCTTTCCCTTTTAAGTACACTTTACAACAACACTCACCAACAGTACATTTGGGGACGGGGGTGTGTGTGTCGGGGTCTTGATTTGTTAATTTCAATTTTATTTATTTATGTATTTATTTATATATATATATTATTTATTTATTTTTCTCTTACCCCCCTGGTTGCCTGGCGGACATTCTGGGGGTGGGCCGTCAGGGGTTGTGCTGGGGTGTGGGGGGGTTCGGGGCCTGCGGGTTCGCCGTGGGCGGGGCTGGCAGTGCGCTCCCCCTGGGGCTGCTTGGACTCGGGTGTCCTGTCCTGTCCTGTCGGCGGGGCGCGGGGTGGGCCGGATCTTGGATGTCTGCTGCTCTCCACCCCAGAATGAATGGGTCTACCTCCTGGGTTTGGATGTGGGCTGCCCCATGTAGGGAGCAGGTACATGTCTTGGACCTAGGGGGTATAGAGTGTGCATCGGGATTATGAATGGAGCGTGTCGTTATTGTTTGTCTTTCTGTGACTGAGGGTGAGGATGAGGGTGGGTCTGAATGAGTGTGTCTGTGTATGAATGTTTAAGTGTCAGGCTGGGACTTGGACTGCCCCCTCTCTGATACTTCTGAGGCTACCCAGTGTCGCGCTCCTGCCACGTGGCCCCCTGGTGGGTGTTCCTCTGCCTGCGGGCGTGCTTGGGGCCCTCACTATCTGGGGCTGGGCGCTTGGGCGTTTGTCAGCTCGGCCTGGTGGCTGCCTGGTGGGGCTCGGGTCCTCTGGTCCTGTCGGGTCTGGACCTGAGGGATGGGCGTCCCCGGTGCCCGAGCCTCGGTGACCGGCCCTGGGGCTACGTCGGTGCAGCGGGCTCCGGCGGGGGCCTGTGTATTGTCGCTGTTGACCCCGGGGGGTCATTGTGTGTGGTCCCTGGTGGGGTTCGTCCGGTTCTTCCCCTTGGTCGGATCTGGGGAGTGGACGAGTGGCTCGTCCTGTTCGGGTGGTCCTGGGGACTCTGGGCTCGGGGTCCTTCCTGGGGTCTTGGGCTTTGATCGCCCCTTCGTCTGTCTCGGGCTTTGGGGGGACGGATCTCTGATGCTTCACAATCGCTACTAAATGTTCTATTGGAGGAACCTTATTCACTTATGCATGCTCACAACCACACACAAATGGATGCAGGGATGTATATGTAGATATATGTAGATGGGTATATAAATGAATATAAATATATATGTATGTATACTGTATATATATTTGTAGGTATGGGTATGTGTATTTATAGAAATCTACTGCAAGGTCATGAATATTATCAGTCTTTATGCTTGTATGTTTCGTTGCTGTGTTCTGTCATGTGCTTTGCAGGATTGTGGACGGAGGTTTGGTGTGTTTGCCTTGTGCTCTTTTTGTGGATAATTGTTGTTTTGTTGTCTCACTTTCTCTTTTCTTTCTTTCTCTCTATTAAAAAAATACATATTGGAGTGAGAGGATGGCTATAAGGTGTGAAGGGAGGCCATCTATAAATGAAAAAAAAAAAAAGGTATTTAAGCCTTTTTTAAAGTCAACCAGTGACTGTGGAGCTCTCAGATAGTCAGGGAGGGAGTTCCAGAGGCGGGGGGCAGCCACACAGAATGCCCGATCTCCCATGGTCCTTAATTTGGTTCGTGGAAGGTGAAGGAGATTACTGTTCTGTGATCGTAGAGACCGGGTGGATGAATATGGTGCAAGAATGTCCTTTAGATAATCAGGTGAAGTTCCGTTTAAGCATTGGTGGGTAATGAGAGCAGTTTTGTACTGAATTCTGTAAGTGACAGGAAGCCAATGGAGGTTATGGAGAATGGGTGTAATATGTTCAAATTTACGAGCTCTCAAGAAAATCCTTGCTGTACTGTTTTGAATACAGGAAACCCCCTAGTTACGACTCCATCGACCTACGAACAACGGGACCTACGAACGTATCATATTTAATAAAAATATGAAATTACTGTATTAAAAAAAAAAATTCTTTTTTTTGTGTGTTTAAATGTTCTTAATTTCATGTGTACATCACTTTGTTGCAGATGTGGTTGTTTTAAAGGCTTTATAAATAATAATTATGATAAAAATGATCATTTCTGATCATTTTTGAGCAATCTTGGGCAGCAGGAAGTAGGTCTTCAGTTTACACGGTCACAAATTAATGTAGAACACCGGACGCCATTTTAGGTTCAGTCACGGGGGTCTCCGGTCACAAATTAATGTAGAACACCGGACGCCATTTTAGGTTAGCTGCCGGGAGCCGGCCTTTGAACACTGGTGACCAGGATGGCCTCATATGGATTAATTACTAGCTGGAAACGTCTCTGTGAACTTTGTGGATGTCTCAGGCAGCAGCGGATTTATCGCCGATCGTGCCAGGCCGCCTCGCGAACACCTCCGGCCAGGCTCTGGCCTGGCTAGCTCCAGAAGCTAACACGGGAGCTAACACGGGAGCCGGCCTTTAAACACTGGTGACCAGGATCGCATCATATGGATTAATTACTAGCTGGAATCGCTCTGTGAGCTCTGTGGACGTCTCGGCTGGAGCAGCAGCTGCAGATTGATCGCGCCGCCGCTCCAACACCAGCTCATGGCTTGGCTAGCAGAAGCTAGCCAGCTAGCTAACACAGGTCTGGAGCAGCTGCGGTGGTTCACTGGCCGGCCGCCGCGCTGCTCGGCCCGACAACAATCAACGCATGGCAACCTAAGATGTCGGCTTTTGACCATCTCAAAGTAAGAAATTATATTTTTATTTATTCTGTAAATGTGAATAGCAATGTTTAACATTACAGTACACTACTGTACATGCTTAAATGTAAGCGCACGCTCCGTTAGCGGTATTTCCACGACCTAGAACTGGATGCTATTTTATTATTATTTTATTTTCACCCCCTAGTAGGGTCACCCAAGGCAGACAGGTCCTAGGTGAGGGACGAGACAAAGCGCAGCCCACAAGACCCCTTATGATGAGTAATATAAATGGAAACAATGTTCCCTCGCCCGGACGCGGGTCACCGGGGCCCCACTCTGGAGCCAGGCCCGGAGGAGGGGCACGTTGGCGAGCGCCTGGTGGCCGGGCTTTCACCCATGGAGCTCGGCCGGGCACAGCCCGAAGAGGAGACGTGGGTCCCCCTTCCCATAGGCTCACCACCTGTGGGAGGGGCCAAAGGGGTCGGGTGCATTGTGGAATGGGTGGTGGCCGAGGGCGGGGACCCTGGCGGTCTGATCCTCGGCTACAGAAGCTGGCCATTGGGACATGGAATGTCACCTCTCTGGTGGGGAAGGAGCCTGAGCTAGTGTGTGAGGTTGAGAGGTTCCGGCTAGAAATAGTCGGACTCACCTCAACGCATGGCTCTGGCTCTGGAACCAGTTTCCTTGAGAGGGGTTGGACACTCTTCCACTCTGGAGTTGCCCCTGGTGAGAGGCGCCGAGCAGGAGTGGGCATACTTGTTGCCCCCCATCTCGGTGCCTGTACGTTGGGGTTCACCCCGGTGAACGAGAGGGTAGCCTCCCTTCGCCTACGTGTGGGGGGACGGGCTCTGACTGTTGTTTGTGCCTATGCGCCGAACGGCAGCGCAGATTACCCACCCTTTTTGGAGTCCTTGGAGGGGGTATTGGAGGGTGCGCCTCCTGGGGACTCCCTTGTTCTGCTGGGGGACTTCAACGCTCACGTGGGCAATGACAGTGAGACCTGGAGGGGTGTGGTTGGGAGGAACGGCCCCCCTGATCTGAACCCGAGTGGTGTTCTGTTGTTGGACTTCTGTGCTCGTCATGGATTGTCCATAACAAACACCATGTTCAGGCATAAGGGTGTCCATATGTGCTCTTGGCACCAGGACACCCTAGGTCGTAGTTCAATGATCGACTTTGTTGTCGTCTCATCTGATCTGCGGCCGCATGTCCTGGACACTCGGGTGAAGAGAGGGGCGGAGCTGTCCACTGACCACTACCTGGTGGTGAGTTGGCTCCGATGGTGGGGGAGGATGCCGGTCAGACCTGGCAGACCCAAACGTATTGTGAGGGTCTGCTGGGAACGTCTGGCAGAGTCTCCCGTAAGACGGAGCTTTAACTCCCACCTCCGGGAGAGCTTTGAACACGTTCCGAGGGAGGCGGGGGACATTGAGCCCGAGTGGACCATGTTTCGCGCCTCTATTGTCGAGGCAGCTTATCGGAGTTGTGGCCGCAAGGTTGTTGGTGCCTGTCGTGGTGGCAACCCTCGAACCCGGTGGTGGACACCGGCGGTGAGGGATGCTGTCAAGCTGAAGAAGGAGTCCTATTGGGCCTTTTTGGCCTGTGGGACCCCGGAAGCAGCAGATAGGTACCGGCAGTCCAAGCGGCATGCGGCTCGGGTGGTTGCTGAGGCAAAAACTCGGGCGTGGGAGGAGTTCGGAGAGGCCATGGAGAATGACTTCCGTACGGCTTCGAGGCGATTCTGGTCCACCATCCGGCGTCTCAGGGGGGGAAAGCGGTACGCGACCAACACCATTTATGGTGGGGATGGCGTGCTGTTGACCTCAACTCGGGATGTTGTGAGTCGGTGGGCGGAATACTTCGAAGACCTCCTCAATCCTACTGGCACGTCTTCCACTGAGGAAGCGGAGCCTGGGGACTTTGGATCGGGCTCTCCAATCTCTGGTGCGGAGGTCGCCGAGGTGGTTAAAAAGCTCCGCGGTGGCAAGGCTCCGGGGGTGGATGAGATTCGTCCTGAGTTCCTTAGGGCTCTGGATGTTGTGGGGTTGTGTTGGCTTACGCGACTCTGCAATATCGCGTGGACATCGGGGGCAGTTCCCTTGGATTGGCAGACTGGGGTGGTGGTTCCCCTATTCAAAAAGGGGGACCGTAGGGTGTGTTCCAACTATAGAGGGATCACACTCTTAAGCCTCCCTGGTAAGGTCTATTCAGGGGTTCTGGAGAGGAGGGTCCGTCGGATAGTCGAACCTCGGATTCAGGAGGAGCAGTGTGGTTTTCGTCCTGGTCGTGGAACACTAGACCAGCTCTACACCCTCAACAGGGTCCTGGAGGGTGCGTGGGAGTTTGCCCAACCAGTTTACATGTGCTTTGTAGACTTGGAAAAGGCATTCGACCGCGTCCCTCGGGGGGTTCTGTGGCGGGTACTCCGGGAGTATGGGGTACCAGGCCCATTGATATGGGCTGTTAGGTCCCTGTACGACCGGTGTCAGAGCTTGGTCCGCATTGCCGGCAGTAAGTCAGGCTCGTTTCCGGTGAGAGTTGGACTCCGCCAAGGTTGCCCTTTGTCACCGATTCTGTTTATAACTTTTATGGACAGAATTTCTAGGCGCAGCCAAGGTGTTGAGAGGATCCGTTTTGGTGGCCTTAGAATCGCTTCTCTGTTTTTTGCAGATGATGTGGTCCTATTGGCTTCATCAGCTCGTGATCTACAGCTTTCACTGGGTGATCTACCTTTCACTGGAGCGGTTTGCAGCTGAATGCGATGCGGCCGGGATGAGGATCAGTTCCTCCAAATCCGAGGCCATGGTCTTGAGCCGGAAAAGGGTAGCGTGCCCTCTCCGGGTCGGGGAGGAGGTCCTGCCCCAAGTGGAGGAGTTTAAGTATCTCGGGATCTTGTTCACGAATGAGGGAAAACTGGAGCGTGAGATCGATAGGCGGATAGGTGCAGCGTCCGCAGTGAAGCGGGCGCTGTACCGGTCTGTCGTGGTGAAGAGAGAGCTGAGTCAAAAGGCAAAGCTCTCAATTTACCGATCGATCTACGTTCCCACCCTCATCTATGGTCATGAGCTTTGGGTTATGACCGAAAGAACAAGATCTCGGATACAAGCGGCTGAAATGAGTTTTCTCCGCAGGGTGGCTGGACTCTCCCTTAGAGATAGGGTGAGAAGCTCAGTCATCCGGGAGGGACTCGGAGTAGAGCCGCTGCTTCTCCACATCGAGAGGAGCCAGTTGAGGTGGCTCGGGCATCTGGTTAGGATGCCTCCTGGACGCCTCCCTGGTGAGGTGTTCCGGGCATGTCCCACCGGGAGGAGACCCAGAGGAAGACCCAGGATACGCTGGAGGGACTATGTTTCTCGGCTGGCCTGGGAACGCCTTGGGATTCCCCCAGAGGAGCTGCTCCAAGTGGCTGGGGAGAGGGAAGTCTGGGCCTCCCTACTTAGGCTGCTACCCCCGCGACCCGACCCCGGATAAGCGGAAGAAAAATGGATGGATGGATGGATGGCTGTTACAGGCCACGCCCCCCACCAGTCACACCTGAAAACACCAGGTAATCACAGGTGTACACTGATTTAATTAGCAGGCCGTTTGTGATTCTAAAAAATTGCAACCTGTAAAGAATGATGATAAAATTGTGTTGTTGCTTGTTTTAAAACTACATATGACACCAGGGTATAAAATTAATATTTTTGTCTAGAACCTTTTTAGAAGCTAAAGTTTTGATCTGTCTTCGTGACCTAAACTCTTTTCATTCATACACAAAAAATAAGAACAACACAACAGGGGCGGCTGTGGCTGAGTAGTTAGAGCAGTCGTCCTCCAATGGGAGAGTTGGGGGTTTGATTCCACCAGCAGTCACATGCCGAAGTGTATCTGGGCAAGACACTGAACCCCTCCGATGTGTGTCCCAGTGTATGAATGTGATAAAGTACTGATTATTCTTTTTAGAGATCTAGTAGAGTGATATAAGAATGGGTAAATGAGGCACAGATTGTTGTAAAGAGCTTTGATTGTCTTGATCAGGTAGAAAAATGCTAAATAAGTGCAGTCCATTTACCATAAGGGTGTGCTCTCGCAACTTCAAGCACCTGTGTATGTGTGTGGTTGTGTGTCAGTCTGTTAGCAAAATATCCTAGACCACTGCACAGATTTTATTAAAACAGATTTTAGTAAAAAATTCTGTTTATGTTTGCTGATTGATTAGAATGAAGGAAATCAAATGTACTTGTTTACCTTCAGGAAACTAAAGATGGTCTCCTGACATGTTAGAAATGTCTCTGCTTTGTAATGTAAGTGCAACGTCTGCTTCATAAAAAACTGTCATTTATGTTTTCTTTATTCTGGCTAATTCATTAATTAAATAAACGGGTCAGAAACGATGTCAGCCATATTGCTTTTCTCAGTGTGAATTCTCAGGTTTATACTCTGCTGATTTCTGCAAACTGTTAAAAATAAAAGTCTTTTAAAACGATGTGAAAACGTTTTACATGCTGTTTTTAAACCTCTTCACAGCCCTAACTGTTCTTTGTGTTCCTTCATGATAAAGGTCTGAACTGTTTTCTTCATTAAATGTCACTTTATAGACTAAACAAGTGCAAAAAGTCACGTGAGCTCCAGAAGATGTGACCTCCTCTGTGTGTTGACAGATGCAGGAGAACTTCTCGAGGAGCAGCGTGTCCTGTCTGGTGGAGTCAGAGCTCAGGGATTCTCCTGCTGCTGATGAAACCAGTGACCCTTGTTGGCAGGTTACGCAGCAGCTGCACCACCACATCGAGAAGGTCTGAACACCATCATACACACACTGCTCTGAACAAAGATCCTCACTGATTCAACTTTTTGTCTGGTTATGAACAGAAACTTGAAGGTATTTCACTGGAAGTGACGGACCAAAACAAAGTGGAAGGAAATGATGCATGGTTTTCAACAATCTTTCAAAATAAAAGTCTGCTCTTGCCCCCATGAGTCAACACGTTGTAGGACCACCTGTAAGTCTTTCAGGGGTTGGCTCCAACTGTTTTGCACATCTAGAGGCTGAACAGCAGGTTTTAAATCTTCCCCTGGATTCTCAGAGTCACAGGTTTGGTTCTGGTTCTGGTCCGGTTCTGGTCTGAACCTGCTGGAGGGTTTGGATCATTGTCCTGCTGGAAGGTGAAGCTCAGCCCCGGGCTCAAGGGTTCTAGTCTCTAACAAGTTTTCTGTCCTTGATTTAGCTGTGGTCTCCTCATCAGCTCTGACCAGCTTCTCTGTCCCTGCTGAAGCATCCCGCAGCATGATGCTGCTGCCTCCGTGTATCACAGGGGGATGGTGCGTTCAGGGTGAGGTGCAGGGTTGGTTTGCCGCCACACATGACATTTTGCATTTAGCCCAAAAAGTTCATAACCTAAGGTTTTAATCAAACCCTGCTTTAACCCGTCAACAACTCTGTCCCTGTCCCGGCCTGTTCCTTGTCTGTTATGACCCCAGGCTGTTTGTTCTGAGATGCAGGTTGCTGAGCCAGCTGTGCTGTGGCACATCTGGGATCGGCTGGCCTCTCCTGACTCCTCCTGATGGACATCCATCTGCATCCTGGTTGGATTCTGCACCTCCTGCTCCTCCAGCCACAGAAGAGCAGCTCTCCGTTTTGAACAGATGTTCGGAGTTGGCCACGTTTGATTCTGCCAGGTCTGGTTAGAACGTGTGTGGCCAGGAGTTTGGTTGTGAGGTCTGTCTTTGTGTTGATTGTTAGTGATGGGGTAAGTTTCTGAAGGCAGGCTCAGGAGTGTCACTAGTAGAAATCTTTGTTTTGATTTGATGTAATTTGGGTTTAATGCTAAAAGCTTTGATTTTGATTATGCGTTTATTTAAAAGGGTTGTATATGTCACTGTTACTCTTTTATAGTTGATCATCAAGGCTGTGCAGTTACAGAGAGATTTTTAAAATACCATTTAACATAATTGTTTGATGTTCATTTTGTTGGGGAAGTGGTGGGGCAGAGGCCAGAGAAGGTGGGCCTGTGATCGGAAGATTGCCGGTTCAACTCCCCAGACTGACAACATTAAAACGTGGGAGGAAAAAGTGAATAATAATAATAATCATTTTATTTAAAAGCACCTTTCAGGACACCCAAGGACACTTAACAAACCAATACAGTTCAAACATTATCAGTGACAAATTGAAATATAAAATACATAAAGATTATAAAATGCAAAATAATAAAAATACATTTAGTAAAGTTAATGATAAGCTAGTCTAAAGAGATGTGTTTTCAGGGCTGTCTTGAACAGAGAAAGGGAGGTGGTGTTTTGAAGGTCTGGTGGTAGAGCGTTCCAGAGGTGAGGGGCAGAGCAGGTGAAGGCCCTGCTCCCCATGGTGGAGAGGCGGGCAGAGGGTACATGGAGATGTAGCGAAGAGGAGGATCTGAGAGAGCGTGATGGGATGGAGATTTGTAGGAGGTCAGATAGATAAGGAGGGGCAAGGTTGTGGATAGCTTTGAACGTGAGAAGTAGAATTTTGAAGATGATGCGTGATTTAACCGGGAGCCAGTGGAGCTGCTGCAGGACAGGAGTGATGTGGTTATAGTAGGAGGTTTGAGTGATGACACGGGCAGCTGAGTTCTGGACCATCTGTAACTTGTGGAGAGATTTGTTGGGGAGGCCGTAGAGAAGGGAGTTGCAGTAATCGATACGGGAAGTCACAAGACTGTGCACCAGGATGGCTGTGGAGCGGGGTGTGAGAGAAGGACGGAGACGGTTAATATTACGGAGGTGGAAATAGGCAGACCGAGTAATATTGTTGATGTGTGAAGTGAAGGAGAGAGTGGTGTCGAGGATGACACCGAGACTCTTGACCTGAGGGGAGGGGGATAGCAGAGAGTTGTTAAGGGGGACGAGAAGATGTTCTGATTTTGAAATAGAGTTTTTGGTACCAACAAGAATGATTTCTGTTTTGTTGCTGTTTATCCCATCCATCCATCCATCTTCTTCCGCTTATCCGGGGTCGGGTCGCGGGGGTAGCAGCCTAAGTAGGGAGGCCCAGACTTCCCTCTCCCCAGCCACTTGGAGCAGCTCCTCCGGGGGAATCCCAAGGCGTTCCCAGGCCAGCCGAGAAACATAGTCCCTCCAGCGCGTCCTGGGTCTTCCTCTGGGTCTCCTCCCGGTGGGACATGCCCGGAACACCTCACCAGGGAGGCGTCCAGGAGGCATCCTAACCAGATGCCCGAGCCACCTCAACTGGCTCCTCTCGATGTGGAGAAGCAGCGGCTCTACTCCGAGTCCCTCCCGGATGACTGAGCTTCTCACCCTATCTCTAAGGGAGAGTCCAGCCACCCTGCGGAGAAAACTCATTTCAGCCGCTTGTATCCGAGATCTTGTTCTTTCGGTCATAACCCAAAGCTCATGACCATAGATGAGGGTGGGAACGTAGATCGATCGGTAAATTGAGAGCTTTGCCTTTTGACTCAGCTCTCTCTTCACCACGACAGACCGGTACAGCGCCCGCTTCACTGCGGACGCTGCACCTATCCGCCTATCGATCTCACGCTCCAGTTTTCCCTCATTCGTGAACAAGATCCCGAGATACTTAAACTCCTCCACTTGGGGCAGGACCTCCTCCCCGACCCGGAGAGGGCATGCTACCCTTTTCCGGCTCAAGACCATGGCCTCGGATTTGGAGGAACTGATCCTCATCCCGGCCGCATCACACTCGGCTGCAAACCGCTCCAGTGAAAGTTGTAAATCACGAACTGATGAAGCCAGTAGGACCACATCATCTGCAAAAAACAGAGAAGCGATTCTAAGGTCACCAAAACGGATCCTCTCAACACCTTGGCTGCGCCTAGAAATTCTGTCCATAAAAGTTATGAACAGAATCGGTGACAAAGGGCAACCTTGGCGGAGTCCAACTCTCACCGGAAACGAGCCTGACTTACTGCCGGCAATGCGGACCAAGCTCTGACACCGGTCGTACAGGGACCTAACAGCCCTTATCAAAGGGCCTGGTACCCCATACTCCCGGAGTACCCCCCACAGAACCCCCCGAGGGACGCGGTCGAATGCCTTCTCCAAGTCCACAAAACACATGTAAACTGGTTGGGCAAACTCCCACGCACCCTCCAGGACCCTGCTGAGGGTGTAGAGCTGGTCCAGTGTTCCACGACCAGGACGAAAACCACACTGCTCCTCCTGAATCCGAGGTTCGACTATCCGACGGACCCTCCTCTCCAGAACCCCTGAATAGACCTTACCAGGGAGGCTTAAGAGTGTGATCCCCCTATAGTTGGAACACACCCTACGGTCCCCCTTTTTAAATAGGGGAACCACCACCCCAGTCTGCCAATCCAAGGGAACTGCCCCCGATGTCCACGCGATATTGCAGAGTCGCGTAAGCCAACACAACCCTACAACATCCAGAGCCCTAAGGAACTCCGGGCGAATCTCATCCACCCCCGGAGCCTTGCCACCGCGGAGCTTTTTAACCACCTCGGCGACCTCAGCACCAGAGATCGGAGAACCCGACCCAAAGTCCCCAGGCTCTGCTTCCTCAGTGGAAGACGTGCCAGTAGGATTGAGGAGGTCTTCGAAGTATTCCGCCCACCGACTCACAACATCCCGAGTTGAGGTCAGCAGCACGCCACCTCCACCATAAATGGTGTTGGTCTCGTACCTCTTTCCCCCCCTGAGACGCCGGATGGTGGACCAGAATCGCCTCGAAGCCGTACGGAAGTCATTCTCCATGGCCTCTCCGAACTCCTCCCACGCCCGAGTTTTTGCCTCAGCAACCACCCGAGCCGCATGCCGCTTGGACTGCCGGTACCTATCAGCTGCTTCCGGGGTCCCACAAGCCAAAAAGGCCCAATAGGACTCCTTCTTCAGCCTGACAGCATCCCTCACTGCCGGTGTCCACCACCGGGTTCGAGGGTTGCCACCTCGACAGGCACCAACAACCTTGCGGCCACAGCTCCGATAAGCTGCCTCGACAATAGAGGCGCGGAACACGGCCCACTCGGACTCCATGTCCCCCGCCTCCCTCGGAACGTGTTCAAAGCTCTCCCGGAGGTGGGAGTTAAAGCTCCGTCTTACGGGAGACTCTGCCAGACGTTCCCAGCAGACCCTCACGATACGTTTGGGTCTGCCAGGTCTGACCGGCATCCTCCCCCACCATCGGAGCAAACTCACCACCAGGTAGTGGTCAGTAGACAGCTCCGCCCCTCTCCTCACCCGAGTGTCCAAGACATGCGGCCGCAGATCAGATGAGACGACAACAAAGTCGATCATCGAACTGCGACCTAGGGTGTCCTGGTGCCAAGAGCACATATGGACACCCTTATGCTTAAACATGGTGTTCGTTATGGACAATCCATGACGAGCACAGAAGTCCAATAACAGAACACCACTCTGGTTCAGATCAGGGGGGCCGTTCCTCCCAACCACACCCCTCCAGGTCTCACTGTCATTGCCCACGTGAGCGTTGAAGTCCCCCAGTAGAACAAGGGAGTCCCCAGGAGGCGCACTCTCCAATACCCCCTCCAAGGACTCCAAAAAGGGTGGGTAGTCTGAGCTGCCGTTTGGTGCATAGGCACAAACAACAGTCAGAGCCCGTCCCCCCACACGTAGGCGAAGGGAGGCTACCCTCTCGTTCACCGGGGTGAACCCCAACGTACAGGCACCAAGATGGGGGGCAACCAGTATGCCCACTCCTGCTCGGCGCCTCTCACCAGGGGCAACTCCAGAGTGGAAGAGTGTCCAACCCCTCTCAAGGAAACTGGTTCCAGAGCCAGAGCCATGCGTTGAGGTGAGTCCGACTATTTCTAGTCGGAACCTCTCAACCTCACACACTAGCTCAGGCTCCTTCCCCACCAGAGAGGTGACATTCCATGTCCCAATGGCCAGCTTCTGTAGCCGAGGATCAGACCGCCAGGGTCCCCGCCCTCGGCCACCACCCATCTCACATTGCACCCGACCCCTTTGGCCCCTCCCACAGGTGGTGAGCCCATGGGAAGTTGTTGCTGTTTAGTTGAAGTAAATTGTTAGAAAACCAGTGATTTAGCTAATTGAGACAGTCGGTGAGGATGGAGGGTGGGTGGGTGGAGTTAGGTTTTGATGACAAGTAGAGCTGTGTGTCATCAGCATAACAGTGGAAATGGACGCCGTATTTGCGGAAGATGTGACCTAGAGGAAGGAGGTAAATGATGAAGAGGAGGGGTCCGAGGACAGAGCCTTGGGGGACACCCGTGGAGACAGGGGAAGACTGGGAACGGAAGGATTTAAGCTGAATGAATTGAGTGCGGTCAGAGAGATAGGAGTTGAACCAGTCTAACGGGGTACCTGAGATGCCAATGGAGGTTAGTCTGTTGAGGAGGATAGAATGACAGATGGTGTCGAAGGCAGAACTTAGATCAAGAAGAATGAGGATGGACAGAAGACCAGAGTCAGCAGCAAGAAGAAGGTTGTTAGTAATTTTTACTAGAGCTGTTTCGGTGCTATGGTGGGGGCGAAAACCAGATTGAAACTCTTCATAAATGTTGTTGTTGGACAGGTGAGAGTGAAGTTGACTAGCAACAGTTTTTTCAAGGATCTTGGAGATGAAGGGCAGATTGGAGATCGGACGAAGATTACTGAAGTTGGTAAAGTCAAGACCTGGTTTCTTGATGATGGGGGTGATGGCAGCAGATTTGAAGGCTGTGGGAACAATGCCAGAGGTTAGGGAGGAGTGGATGATATTAGTGATGATAGGGAGCAGAGACGGGAGACAGGATTTAACAAGAACTGTGGGAAATGGGTCAAGTTGACAGGATGAGGACTTGGACTTGCTGATAATGTCAGCAATGTCATCAGCAGAGGGGAGGGAGAAGACAGAGAAAGGGAGGGAGGGAGGGGGGAGTTCAACAAGGATGCTGGGGGCAGTATTTGGTCCAAGGTGTTTATGAATTGAAATAATCTTTTCATTGAAATATGACATCAGGGAGTTGCAAAATTCTGTGGAAACCATGTGAGAGGGTAGAGAGTTAGGAGATGAGACAGAACGGTGGAGGAGAGAGAACAATGTCTTTGAATTACCAACATTAGAACTGATGATGTCAGAGAAGTAGCTGGATTTGGCTTGAGAAATACTGTTCTTGTAATGGATGAGGTGGTTTGCATAAAGTTCTTGTGAATTGTGAGACCGGATTTTTTATAGAGACACTCTAGCCGCCGACCTTTGGTTTTCATGGATCGGAGTTCTGGAGTGAACCAGGTGCAGAGTTGGAGAAGGAAACAGTCTGAGTTTTCAGAGGAGCAACAGAGTTAAGGATGTTGGTTAGGCTGGTGTTGTATAATGTGACAAGATCGAAGAGTTGAAGTGAAGAAGGTATTATTAATATGAGATAAAAGAATGTCATGGTTGATATTCTTGGTCATTATTAAAAACAAACAGCTATAATTCTTAATGTGCATGTTTAACAGCCCTACAGAAGAACTTGTAATAATGTAATATAAAGAAAATTGTTCTTAAAACTAAACTGTGAGCTGGCTGTAGCAGCTGCTGCTGCATCTTCTTTATGATGTCTGATTAAAAACACACGGAGATGGTCTTTTGCCGATTTTTAAAAAGTGTCTGATGTCAGCCGATCCTGATTAATTTTTCTGATTTTATTTTAGGGTGCGGACGCATCTTTTCGGTTTTCTTACATGTCTGTGTGCATTTAAAACAGATTCAAACAAATGTTTTATATGAGTTCGGCTAAAATGAGCCAAACAGTGTTGGGGCATGAGATTATGTAGCCTGGTTAAAACCAGACCCTTGTCCTTCACTTCGCTTAGTACGAAGCGAAGTGAAGGACAAGGGTCTGGTTTTAACCTAGAGATTATGAGGTGGAGGGTTAGACCTGCAGAGCAAAACCATTGAAACTAATGTGTGACTCCTAAATGTAACAAAAAATCATTTTATTTAACTTTACAAATAAAACTATTAATATGATATGTCAGAAAAATAGAAATATTAAAGCATTAATGTTCCAAAGTCTCTTTTAATGTATACTGTATAGATTTTTTAAACCTGTTTCAGTGCTATTTCTATAGGTTTCAACAAAGATCCCCAAATTCTTTAGTTTTTTTATTTCACTGCAGCTCCTCAGACCGAAGAGTCTTTTGGACAAAAGACGAAACGTTTAATCGAAAAAGAATCCGTCCAGAGAACCTGACTCAACTTTATTAGAATGATCCAAAACTTTTCAGCTTCTGAACCAAAAAGATTAAAAAGGCCCCAAACACCTAAATGTAGCTAAAGTCTAAACATTAAATATGAACTTTATTAAACTAATTTGACTTATTACAGCATGTTTAACTCACAATGAAGAATATTGAAATCTCTTTTGTTCTGAAAATCATTTTAAGACCCAAACCAGATGTTTGGGCCGTGCTGGGGTCATGACCCGGACCTTGGAAACATGCAGATGTTAGCACAGCTGGTCCAAATAGAGTTTTGCACCTTTAGCTGCCTGAACTGGACAGTATAATAAATGTTTTATAAAATGCTTCTGATCCTCCACTCACCGCCTCTGTCCTGCGCACCGCCGCCGCCGCCCGCCGCGCGCCCGCCGCTGCGCGCGCGGTTCAGGGATGCGTTGCTCAAGGGCTCCGGCACCGGCGGGCTCACGTGCGGAAAGAGCAGCTCCGTGGCGTCGTTCGTGAAGGCTTGGCAGCTCCTCAGGAGGATGCAGAGCAACAAGATGGACCCGCACGGCTCGTGCGCGCTGAGGCGCATGGTGGCTGTGAAGATGCGCGCGAGAGGGATGACGTCAGATGAAAAGTCAGAAGACAGCCAGCTCTCTGCTGCCTGATGTGAGGACAGATGTTTTATACCAGGACCAGCCTCTGGCTGCAGCGGCGACTCAGGTGTGACTTCTGACAGACGCTCTGATTGGTCGAGGCTTCATAACCCCGCCCCTTTTAGGGCTTTTATTTTGAAGAGTTTCATCTTTAGCTGATTGCTGTAACTGACATATAATCTAATATTTATTTCCATATTTCTGCAACCGTGACACTATTCAAAACAAAATTGCATGAATTAATGCATACCGCCCGCCGCCTTTTATGCCAGAGTTATGTTGTTTATATGTCATATTCCCATACATGAAATGTTCAGGATGAGAACGTTTGATGCTAAAATAAATCAAGAAAGTATGCAATGAAAAAAAACAAAGTACCAAAAAGTGAAAAAGTAATTATAACATTTATAAGATCCAAAATAACAGTGCAAGATGAATTAGTTTAAATAAGTATTTCGCAATATAATGCATATATAACTAACATAACAGGTTGTTGCACAGGTGCATGGTGAGTAAGTTATGACATACATATTTGACATGAGATATGACAAACATACATGCTACAGCCACATCGTGCAGCATGTAACTGTCCTTTAGTCTTTTTGTACATGATGACAGACTGCTGCATCATCTGCCTGAGGGTAGATGGAAGAGTCCTTGTGCTGGGTGGGTGTGGTCCTTAATGATGCTGCGGCTGTGGTAGATGTCCTGGGTGGTATGGACACTGCTACCAGTGATGTCCTCAAATGTTTGCACCACCCTCTGACTGGTGCAGTTCCTGGATGTGATGCAGCCAGCAGGCTCTCAACGACCTGTGAAAGTTGGTGAGGATGCTGCTCGTACCAAACTTCTTCAGTCTTCTAGGAAGTACAGTAGTCTCTTTGTTGGGCTTTCTTGACCACAGTCTGTTTGTAAAGTCCAGGACAGTTCCTCAGTGATGTGAACACTGAGGAACTTGAAGCTGCTGACCTGCTCCACCTCAGTGTTGATGGTGGAGTGCTGGCCTCCACGCTGTTGTCCACGTCATCTCCTCTGTTCTGCTGACGTTTAGAGAGTGGTTATTTTCCTGACACCAGCTGGTCACTGATTTCACCTCATCGTTGTTGGTGACGAGGCTCAAGATGGTGGTGTCATCAGCGACCTTGAGGATGACGTTGCAGACTATGAGACCTGGCAGTTTCAGCCATTTCTGTCAAAACTTGAAATGCAACTTTGCAACGTCTCACATGATCTCTCAGCACTTGGAGTGTGTACGGTGAATGACTGTCAGCTACTACCACACCAACTGTTCGCTCCTCTGTAAAATCCAGCTGTGGCAGCCATCTTGACTTGAGTTGGCCCCTTCATTTATGTCCAGCCAAGATCTGTCCAGTGTTTTTCTTCTAGATATTTTGCTAACAGATAAATGATAAGTGTTGCACTTGAAACACGTGCTGGGGATGATGCTCAGCTACTACCACACAAAATCTTAGCTCCATTTGGGTCAAACTTGGCAGACTCATAGAATTTAATTTAGTTTGCTGTAATCCTCCGTCCGCTGAAATCTAAGTCCCTGTTGGCTCCAACGCAGCGTGGCCCGGACTCTCTGGAGTGTTTGTGTCGTACTAACCAGGGACCTGAGAAAAGTGCAAAGACACGATGGTGAGTGGAAGCTGAGACGTGAGCTGATCGATCACCAAACAGTTCACGTCGCCCATTTTCAGGATATTTTTGCTCGTGTGTTAGTGTTTGTTCATTTGGTCTGTAGCAACATATCCTGTGGACCACTAGATTTTATAGAAACTTTTAGGAAACAGTCATTAGATGTACATCTACAGCTAAATAAAATTAATGAGTGAACCAAATTCACCACGGCTGCTGCAGCCGACTCACTTCCAGAAATGTCTAGAACGACGCGCTGTTGCAGAATGAGCTAAACGTTGGCATGGAAGGAGCTGAGAGTCATACCCAGCACATACTCCAAGCACTATTCCACAATATCTGTGGCAAAAAAAAAACACCATTATTTTTTACTGTTGGAATCAACCCTGTGTGGCTGTTAGCAAAATATCTCATGTACCACAGGACAGATTTTAATAAATCTCCCTGAAAAAGCACTCAACGGATGTATGTCTACAACAGATTCTGCAACCTTTACGACCAAAAGAGACATTTTTTCACGCTTTCATTCACTACATTAAACGTGTCTGGAGCTGCAGCAACCTGCTACATCTGTGGTTATCAACTGGTGGCCCATGAGCCACTTTAGGTGGAGAAGGCTTTTGTGGCCGTGAAATTATAAAGCAAAAAGATATCTAATGATTTAAAGTAAAAGATCACATTCTTGTAAAGAATGGGAAAAATCAGATTTGACCAGCATTTTTTTAATTATAAACCATGCAGACAATTTTTCATATAAAGAAATAAAGCATCAAGTTAAAGTATGTTTTACCTTTCGTATTCACTCCAGTATATTTGCAAAATATATGAACCTGGACCGAAAACAGTATTGTGTGAGTGTGTTTGTTGACTTAAAAAAGGCATTTGATACGGTCGATCATAACGTTCTTTTTGAGAAATTGTATATGGTATCAGAGGATTGACTCTGCAGTGGGTGTGCAGTTACTTAAAAAACAGGAAACAATTTGTGCAGATGAATGATGTGAGATCGGATTACAGCACCATTACATGTGGAGTTCCTCAAGGCTCTGTAATTGGTCCAAAGTTGTTCATCCTGTATGTAAATGATTTGGTTAAGGTGTCTAGTCTCCTTAAATGCGTTCTTTTCGCGGATGACAACTTTTTTTGTTCTGGTATGTATATTGAAAAGTTATTGAAATTAATGATGATTGAGTTTGGTAAAATTCAAAATTGGTTTAGACTCAACAAAGTATTGTTAAATTTGGATAAGACTAATTATATGATATTTAGCAATAAAAATAAAACTATTGATGTTTCATTCAAGATTGAAAATTCAGAAATCTGTAGAGTACCTGTATATGAGGCGAAGTTTTTGGGTGTCATCATTGATGATAAATTATCATGGAAGCAACACATAAATTCAGTTAAAATGAAAATATCAAAATCTGTTGCAATTCTTTCTAGTCAGGTGTGACAAAGCTTTGTGTTTGTTGTATAATACAATTGTTGTGCCACATTTAATTTACTGTATTAATGTTTGGGGAAAAGCATGTAAATCAATTACAAAGTCCATTTTTATATTGCAGAAGAGAGTTATAAGAATTATAAAAGGTAAAAATTATTGTCATCCATCAACTATATTATTTTGTGAATTGAAGTTTTTGAAGTTCCCTGATTTAGTGGATTATAACATCTTGTCATTTATGTATAGAGCTCATCATAATACATTGCCTTCTAATATCCAAAAGAATTATGTAAAAAGATCCAGTAATTATAATCTTAAGGGGAAAAATGTTTTTCTTAAACCGCAATTCAGAACCAGTTTGAAGGGAAGATCTACCATAATTCAAGGTGTTAGACTGTGGAACGATTTGGAGTTAGATGTTAAGGAAGCTAATGTATGTATTTAAGAAATTGGTAAAAATCCATATGCTAAAAAAATATATATGAATGTATTTCATGAAAAGTGTTAGCTATTTGAAATATCGCTTGAGTTATTTACTTGTTTTGACAATTTTTGGAATATGTTCATTTGAATGGTTTATTAGATAAATAAGGAGCAGATTTTATAAGATTTTTTTCTTCATCTGCTGCCTTTCATTTTATATTTACAATGTTTTGTAATTACAGATATGTTAATTGTTATGTTATGTATTTTATTTTTGTTATGAAATGAATAAAGACCTAAAAAAAAGAAATGACAGGAAAACTGTTTGAACAAATGTTTTTTGTACAACCAATAAATTTTAGTTTATGTCAGTTTTGGTCAAAGTACAAAGAGCCGCATGTGGCTCCGGAGCCACAGGTTGCAGACCCCTGGATTAACCTCTGGAGTCAACTCAGTCCAAGATGGCTGCCACCTGCTAATCAATGTAGCCATTACAAACGTAGCTACAACTTCATCAGTTTTACAGATACTGAGCTAAAGTTTGGTGTGGTAGTAGGTGAGAGTCATCTTTTCAACATACTCCAAGTGTTAACAGGTCTCACAGTATATGGCTGTGGCAGCCATCTTGAAATAAATCTGTCAATAAAGGCAGCAGGTGATAAGTGTTCCTTTAAGGCATGGGTGCCCAAAGTATGGCCCGAGGGCCATTTGCGGCCCTTGGAGTGATGTTGTGCGGCCCACAGCTGCAGTTTAAGAATGGCATCATTTTGGCGAGCAGGCTCAGAGATCGATACACTTTCTGCAAATTTGTCGATTCAGTGAAATGGATGAAAAACAATCTTCTCAAAATGAGCAATATTAAACAAAATGCAAACATTTGGCTATAATCTTTTTATTTTCACTTCTTGGTACAAAGCACCACAAACCTTTACTGGTTGCTACCAGAAAGAGACTTTTGGAAAAGGATTCATAAAACTCGTTTAAATGTTGCGGTTGATAAAATAATCAAGAGGGAAACTGGACATTTTAAAATGAATATAACTGTTACGTGATATCATCTACATACGAGTTGATCAACTTTATCAAACCTTCAAATGTAGTGACTGACAGCTGAACGACGTTTCACAACTTCGATCAGCCCTTTGGGCCGTCCATGGTCCAAACGGTTGATCAACCCCCTTTTAAAAGGACACTTACCGTACTTTCCGGCTTAAAAGTTGCACCGCCCTATATGTCGCATTAGTCCAATTATGTCCAATAAAGTGGAAAAATCCATAAACGTGTTGCACTGCCGTATACGTTGCATCTATTATGCGTCACCACTGACGCATCGCGTATGTTACGCGTCAGCGGTGACAACCCGGAAATGGCCACAGGAGTGTGCACGGTAGGACTTTAACAAGATTAACACTTAAAAACAATTACTGTATTTGTTTGCGGAAAATTATAGCAAAGATGGGTCTGAGCTGAACTTTTCCTTATGCAAGTAATGGTCAAATCAGCTGAATTAAAAAATATAGTTTTGCTACGTCGGTGCTACGAAGCGTGCACGCGCAACGAGCAGATATGCTTCATTTCTTTAAAATGTAACAAGATATAAACCTTAAAAATATATACCGTATTCGTCGGCGTATAAGTCGCACCGGAGTATAAGTCGCACCAACCTAATTATGCCCAATTAAATGGAAAAATCAACGTATAAGTCGCACCGGCCTATAAGTCGCACCGGCCTATAGGTCGCACCTCACGTGAACTGGTGTTTTGCCCAAAATGGACTGGCTGCCAAATTGTTTGGAAGGACTTTTGACAAGATTATCACATAAAAACTACAGTATTTTGTTTGATGTGTCTTAGTTGAACTTTTCATTAATAAATGAACATAATTTTTGTATATTTTGTGTCTTTCATCATTTATCTTTAAAGATAAACACATAAAAATATATTTTTATTAGCTGACATTACAGTAAAAAACGTGTCTCAGTTTAAAATGATGACAGAAACAGATACTGTATTTATTTTATGGTTTTTATTTATTTATTCAAAACCATTGAAGTCTTCATCTTCTGTGTCACTGCACCATTTTTGGACCAGGCAGATGTCAACAGTGTAGGTACTGTAAAGGGTTTCTTAGCGCCCATAGCGGCCGAAACTGGTACTGCACCATTTTTGGAGTTTTTGACCAAAGTCAAATTATGACCAAAATATTGGAAAAATCGACGTATAAGTCGCACCGGCCTATAAGTCGCAGGGCTTAGAAATGTAGGCAAAAAGGTGCGACTTATACGCCGGAGAATACGGTATGTTTGCCAACATTATAGTAAAAGTGTTTCTGAGCTTAACTTTTCCTTTAAAAATTAACGTAATGTTCAAATCAGCTGGATTTAAATTATTTCGCTTTGACAGTCTTCCAAAAGTGCGCGCGCTGCAAAAATAAATTATAAATAAATCGAATTTTAGCTCAAACATCTCCTAAAGATAACTTGTTGTAAATGTCCATCCAGTGATCACTTTCTGTAATTTTCTTCAAAATCTGTCCAGTGGTTCTTGAGCTATTTTGCTAACAAACACTGAGCTAACAGTAGTTCAGAGCTCCAGAGAGCAGGAGGCCGTGCTGCGACAGAGTGAGTCCGAGCAGAGGAGGCTGCTGTCGGACACATGAGCTGGGAACGGTCAGTGGACCTTAGCGGCCGAAAGTGGTACTGCTGCCCCTAGCGGCCGAAAGTGGTACTGCTCCATTTTTTTTGTCAGAATGAATGGAAACGGTCATATCTGAGCCAAAAATTGGTCTAAAAATATGGGGAAAAAATCCCTAAATATGTCGATTCGCCGTATAAGTCGCAGGGTAGTATTAAAAAACTGTGACTTATAGGCTGGAAAATACGGTACTCAAATTATGCTTTTGTTGCTGCGAACAGACTAAAATGAACTTTACAAACACAAGAAAACAACAAACAGACCCAACAAATCACATAAACCAAATCCTTTATAATAAAAACATAATTTGTACCTTTAGTGTTTATGAGGCTTGTATTGTTTTGGATCTACAATTTAAAACTCTTTCTCCACCAAATATGCCACAAATGAAAAGGTTTGGACTCCCCCGGGAGAAGATTTAGTCTGAATCAGCAGTGAAATAACCCTGAAGCACATCCGAGTTAAACAAACCTGAATGTGTATCTAAACTTTGATGAGTGTTGTAATGGACAACTGATCATGTGACCAGGGCTGACCACCTGACATGTCATCCATGTCTGCGTTTATTGAGTTAACCCTTCGTGGTTCTACTTCTGTGCGTTTCTGTCAGATTTGCACATCACTTTGTTTCTCAGATGTTGGTACGGATTGTGAGCCATCAGTTCTACAGTGGTCACTTTTATTTCCTGAAGATTGAACCAGAGACTTTTAATTCTGGATTTTATGGAAGATTTGTTATTTTGCATGTGGGGTGTGAAAAAGTCCTCCTGTAGCTCTTCTAGTACCAAACTCCTAAAACAAGTTTCATTTTATCAACTCTCAAGAGGATAACGAAGTTCATGCTCAATCATCCAGGTACCAAATCCAATAATTCTCAGTCGGTTCATCTGGACAGGTTATTTTTTATAAACGTTTCACCCTCCATCCGGGGGGCTTCATGACTCAGAGGAGTTCCAGCAAACTGTTTCCCACCAAGCAGTAAACACCTTAAGTGGACCAACCGGTTTGCCGGAGCCATGATGGTTTCTGGGGGTCGTCCCTCGTCGACTCCTCCCAGGCAGCAGCCACAGCCAAAGTGGTTCAAGGCAACAAAGTTCATGTTCAATCATCTCAGAGGATGAGCAGCCAGTTTTTACACCGGCCTCTTTGTTGTTTCCCATCTCTTTTGTTCCTCCACAAACAGAGACACCGTGGCTCATTCAGTCCACTTCTGACAGAAAATCAAAGACAACATGGCCACCTCTTCCCAAAGGACGGTTTACTCTTCACCACCTCTTTAGACTTCTTATGGGGCTGCATAAATGAAAGCTGAAACATCAGCATGACAGGTGCCAGCGTTTGTGTTCTTGCCATGTAAAGAAACGTGATAGGTGGTTCCCTCTGTCTGCATGCAGAGACTCAGCAGCAGGAACTCATTGACCCCATCCTCATTGGAAATTAAAGATGGCTGTAGGTCAACAAGCAGCATGACAGAGGTGTGTACACAACCAGGAAGTGCCCATTGGCTGTAATAAGGTGGGGTGGGCTAATCTATGCACAACACCTTGAAGAAAACCAAGAGAAATGGTCACTGAGGTCATACGACTTCTTCTTCTTCTTTCGGCTTTTCCCTCTTCAGGGGTCGCCCCAGCGAGTCATCCTCCTCCACCTCACTCATAGAAATAGGTCATATAAATAGAGACTAACCTGTATAAATAAAGGTTGAAATCAGCTGCATCACAAAGATCTAAAAGAGCTATCTGCACCAACATGATGGACAAGGAGACGTGCAACATGTTGTCACATTCAAATAAGTCAGCTCCTTATGTTTGCTGATGGCAGTGGTGGGGCTCTTCAGGAACAACAGACACATCCTGCAGAGCACAGCTGGAACCGTGGGAGCAAAAATGTAAAGATCTGATCCAGGACTTTTTAAAATAATGGAAGATCATTTCCAGCACACATCAGTGGCTCCTCCAGGAAAAGGGTCAGCACGCACAATAGTATTTAAGGAAAGACTTCTGACCGGACCGTTGCTCCAGTCTGTGGTGAAGAAAAAGCTCAGCTGAAAAAAAGTATTGTAAGTTCAATCATCCAGGTAGTTACAAAACGACAACGTTTAGATTTTGTTGATTTGTTTTGCCCTGCCCTCACCTATGGTCACGAGGTAATGATCATCACAGAAAGAACAAGAGATACAAGCAGCTGAAATGATCTTTCTCCAGGGTTCAGCTGGTTGACTTGACGCTCCTCTGCATCGAAAAGAGTCAGTTGAAATGGTTCAGGTATCTAACTGGGAGACCTCCTGGGCCCACTGAAGGTTTCCTTGGTTTGTCTCACTTGGACAAAACCCCAGAGAAGACCCAGACCCGGACTGGAGAGATCCTATGTCTTATGTCTTTGGAATGCATTAAGACTCCCCCAGGAGCTGCTGGGAGTGGTGAGGACTTCTGGGGTTATCTGCTGCACCTGCTGCACCATGACCTGGCCACCAAGAAGCAGGAAAGGTGGATGGATGGATGGATGGATGGACAGACAGACGGACGGAGTGATGGATGGCTGATGGATGGATGGATGGACGGACAGACGGACGGAGTGATGGATGGATGGATGGATGGCTGATGGATCGACGGACGGATGGATGAAAGGCTGGCTGGCTGAATAGATGGATGGATGCATGGATAATAATAATAATAATAATGAATTCAATTTATAACGCACTTTTCATTAGTGAAAATCTCAAAGTGCTACACATATATTGAATGCTACACACATTCATACACCGGTAGCGGCAGACTACCATGCAAGGTGCTTTCCAGTCCTACCGGGAGCAACTCGGGGTTAAGTGTCTTGCCCAAGGACACAACGACACATGGTGTGGGGAACCGGGATTCGAACCGCCAACCTTCCGATCGGGGGACGACTGCCATTACCACTATGCCACGGCCGCCCATGGATGGATGGATGAAAGGCTGGCTGTCTGAATAGATGGATGGATGGATGGATGGATGGATGAAAGGCTGGCTGGCTGTCTGAATAGATGGATGAATGGATGCATGGATGGATGGATGACGGATGTATGGATGAAAGGCTGGCTGGCTGGCTGGCTGAATAGATGGATGGATGGATGCATGGATGGATGGATGGATGGATGGATGATGGATGTATGGATGAAAGGCTGTCTGGCTGTCTGTCTGAATAGATGGATGAATGGATGATGGATGTATGGATGATGGATGTATGGATGAAAGGCTGGCTGGTTGGCTGGCTGAATAGATGGATGAATGGATGCATGGATGGATGGATAATGGATGGATGGATGATGAATGGATGGATGAATGTATGCATGGATGGAAGAATGGATGATGAATGGATGATGTATAGATAGATGGATGGCTGGATGGATAGAAGGATGGATGGATGATGGATGGATGGAGTGATGTATGCATGGATGGGCTGAAGGAAGGCTGAACAGATGGATGAATGCATGTAAGTATGTATGGATGGATGGAAGAATGGATGGATGGATGAATGGAGAGAAGGATGGATGATGGATGGATGCTGCACTAACAATGAACTGATGCTCTAAAAAGAATCTAATGGTCCATACAGCTGTTGTATTGGTCCATACAGCTGTTGTATTGGTCCATACAGCTGTTGTATTGGTCCATACAGCTGTTGTATTGGTCCATACAGCTGTTGTATTGGTGCATACAGCTGTTGTATTGGTCCATACAGCTGTTGTATTGGTCCATACAGCTGTTGTATTGGTCCATACAGCTGTTGTATTGGTCCATACAGCTGTTGTATTGGTCCATACAGCTGTTGTATTGGTCCATACAGCTGTTGTATTGGTCCATACAGCTGTTGTATTGGTCCATACAGCTGTTGTATTGGTCCATACAGCTGTTGTATTGGTCCATACAGCTGTTGTATTGGTCCATACAGCTGTTGTATTGGTCCATACAGCTGTTGTATTGGTCCATACAGCTGTTGTATTGGTCCATACAGCTGTTGTATTGGTCCATACAGCTGTTGTATTGGTCCATACAGCTGTTGTATTGGTCCATACAGCTGTTGTATTGGTGCATACAGCTGTTGTATTGGTCCATACAGCTGTTGTATTGGTCCATACAGCTGTTGTATTGGTGCATACAGCTGTTGTATTGGTCCATACAGCTGTTGTATTGGTCCATACAGCTGTTGTATTGGTCCATACAGCTGTTGTATTGGTGCATACAGCTGTTGTATTGGTGCATACAGCTGTTGTATTGGTCCATACAGCTGTTGTATTGGTGCATACAGCTGTTGTATTGGTGCATACAGCTGTTGTATTGGTCCATACAGCTGTTGTATTGGTCCATACAGCTGTTGTATTGGTCCATACAGCTGTTGTATTGGTCCATACAGCTGTTGTATTGGTCCATACAGCTGTTGTATTGGTCCATACAGCTGTTGTATTGGTGCATACAGCTGTTGTATTGGTCCATACAGCTGTTGTATTGGTCCATACAGCTGTTGTATTGGTGCATACAGCTGTTGTATTGGTCCATACAGCTGTTGTATTGGTCCATACAGCTGTTGTATTGGTCCATACAGCTGTTGTATTGGTCCATACAGCTGTTGTATTGGTCCATACAGCTGTTGTATTGGTCCATACAGCTGTTGTATTGGTGCATACAGCTGTTGTATTGGTCCATACAGCTGTTGTATTGGTCCATACAGCTGTTGTATTGGTCCATACAGCTGTTGTATTGGTGCATACAGCTGTTGTATTGGTCCATACAGCTGTTGTATTGGTCCATACAGCTGTTGTATTGGTGCATACAGCTGTTGTATTGGTCCATACAGCTGTTGTATTGGTCCATACAGCTGTTGTATTGGTCCATACAGCTGTTGTATTGGTCCATACAGCTGTTGTATTGGTCCATACAGCTGTTGTATTGGTGCATACAGCTGTTGTATTGGTCCATACAGCTGTTGTATTGGTCCATACAGCTGTTGTATTGGTCCATACAGCTGTTGTATTGGTCCATACAGCTGTTGTATTGGTCCATACAGCTGTTGTATTGGTCCATACAGCTGTTGCATTGGTGCATACAGCTGTTGTATTGGTGTTTCTCTGCAATGTTCTGTTGTTTTTACGTGAATAATTATCCAGGATTATTTTATGTAATTGTTTAGAGTAGGACAGACACAACAGCAGCTTTTACCTTTGATGTTAATTCCTCTGTTTCCAGTTAAAGTTAAAAATTCCGTCAGACAGTGAACACAACCCATATTAGTGAACGAACTCAACTTCAGTTGTGTATTAAGAGACAGCAGTGCCCTCTAGTGGACAATCTCTTCACCTGCAGAAAGATGTTCTAGAAAAATAAACAAGAAATTACCAGTAGCTAGATGTCCTAAAACCTTCACACAAAAGTTAAATAAACTGATCATTAATGGAATCGATGTAACAAAAAGAGTGATTTTGTTCATTAACAACAAATATTTTACATATTTTCATATCAACTACCTATGATTCTTGTTCGTGAATATATTTAAATTATTCCATTCTACTTTGTTGAAATTCAGTTTATATTTCCTTCTGCTTTGCTACGGACTCTGACAGATCCTGTTCTTGAAATCAAACAGGTGTCCACTCACACCTGTTCATCACCCCATTGATTGAAAACACCTGACGGTTCACATACTTTTACAATTCACAAATATGTAATATCGGATCATTTTCCTCAATAAATAAATGACAAGTATATTTGTTTAACTGGGTTCTCTTGATCTACTTTTAGGACTTGTGTGAAAATCTGTTGATGTTTTAGGTCATTTATGAAGAAATATAGAAAATTATAGAGTTCAAACTTTCAAGCAGCACTGAATAAAATTTAACATCTTTTTTTGTTTGTTTTCTAATTAGATCAAGACTGGACTCTAAAAAAATTTGTAAACAGATTAAAATTATCCTGAAAATAGAGAAATGTATCTTTAATCAAAGCTGACATGTGATTTGTTGGAAAACCAGAGATTTTCATTCACATCAAACGTGCACACTGAGCACGGAGGCAGTGATTTCTTTTACCCAACAGATTCTTTTATTTTTACATGACAAGATTTTATTGTTTCGTTACAACGCTTGATGAAAATGTTCAGGAAAAAAAATAAGAAAATTTGAATTAACTTCTCATTTGAAAAATCCTGAGCTTGAACCTTTTATTTTACAAACCTTGACTCACATTTAAAAACATTTTTGGTCAGCTTTAAGGAGCCACGCTGTCCTCGCACACAGCTGCTGGTTCAAACATCAGAAACTTCTCGTGTGGTCGACTCGTGGCGTGGAGAAGATTTCCAGGGTCTGACCAGGTCCTCTGGACGGGTTCTTCTTGGTCAAACGTTTCCTCTTCCCCCCACAAGACTTCTGGGAAGAAAGGAAGTCCTCTCTTCATCCAGGTAGAAAGGATTTTTCTACCTGGATGAAGGAAGGAGCACCAAACTGGTTGAGCCGCCATGTGAAGGTGCTGTTTATAAGACTGAGTTTGTTGTGGCTCCTCGACTGATGAAGTCCTTTGGATGAAAGACTAAATGTCTCAAGAAGAAACCGTCCAGAGGACCTGACTGAACTTTGTTAGACTCAGGTGTTCATCAGATTTATTACAGAGCTGTGGAGAACAGTCAGCATTCACAGAAGACCACTGTCACATGCAAGGTAACCACACCCCCCAGGAGAGGCGGAGTCAGAGTCAAGGACCCCCTAAGACGCTGACTGTATCACACCAGACCAATCAAAACTTGATGTTAAAAACTACCGTAGTTCTGACTGATTCTTACAGCAGCAGTTATCATTCACATCACCGTACAGCGCACGGTGCGTGCACGTCACCCTGTTGCTTCTCGTGGTTTGCTTCAGTTTCTTAAGGCAGTTTTAACAACGCTGTGAACTTTAGCTCTTTGTTTGTTCCACACATTCATCTGAACCAACACCTGAGCCTGTGTGACACCGACCTTCAGAACATCACGTCAGCAGAGACAACAAGACGACAGATGTGTCGCAGAGCCACCTCCAGATGTGTCGCAGAGCCACCTCCAGATGTTTCAGGATAAATAAAGTTTCATCTCCTTGTTGGACCGGTCTGGGCTCCAGTCCTCGTGTCAGTTTCCTCTGAACCCAGAAAAAGGCGGATGCTCCTCAGTTTTCAGCAGCTGTGCAGGTGGAGGTGGATGTTTCTGCAGCGCAGTCTGAGGAGGAGGAGCTTCTGCTGGTGGTTTCCACTGACAGCTCCTGCATGGAGCCGGTGGCCTCCTGCACCGCCTCGCTCTCTGAAACACCACAGAACGACCCGCGTTACAGTCGACCATCATCACGTTGTAAATGTGGAGGACGTGGGAGAAGAGACCGTCCTGACGGCGTTCAACGTGAATCTGTTTAAAGCACAAGCGTCTGTGACGTGCACGCCCACAGTGATGAAGTAAACAAGACAACAAAGGAGCAAAGACCCGTTAAATCAAAATGTTTGACTTTCAAACAAAAACTAGTTGAGATTTAACCCCTGTAGTGACGACAAAGATGGAAGAGGAGTACATTACATTGATTAAACTACAAACAATAAAACAATAACTCTCTCAGCAGAGACGGACCATCAAGCCCCGCCCCCCGGCAGTAGAAACACACTCAGATAACAGCTGTAAGAGAAAATGATTCAACAACAAGCGGTGATGCCCCTGACCCTGACGGAGCTGAACTCTGAGTGTTGGTGGTTTTGGAGGTGAGTGTTTTTCTGGACTGGATTTCAGTAAACCTGAACATTGTTGGATTTAATGCCTCTTTTCCACCGCTCGGCTCGGCTCGGGTTGGATCGGCTCAGGTCGGCTCAGTTCGGGTCGGGTCACATCTATGTTCTGTTTCCACAGCTTTTTTGTACCCCTTCTGTGGGCGGGGTCCAGAATCCTACTCGTCTTACCACATGGTGGCAGTAGTGTTCCTCAAGCTATTTACTACAGTACTAGCCACCACTAGAAGAAGAACACAATAAAGACTTTGTATCACATATTATCAATTCTATCAAAAACCACATAGCTGATATTTTTCAAAAAAATCTAGTGTGATCACAACATATTCATACACGAAATGTATCCTGTTGGAGTTATTTGAAATAAAATTCAATGTTTTATAGACATAAATGTGTCAACCTACGTCCATTATTTTCTACTTTGTATCACATATTATCAATTCTATCAAAAACCACAAAGCTGATATTTTTCAAAAAAATCTAGTGTGATCACAACATATTCATACACGAAATGTATCCTGTTGGAGTTATTTGAAATAAAATTCAATGTTTTATAGACATAAATGTGTCAACCTACGTCCATTATTTTCTACTTTGTATCACATATTATCAATTCTATCAAAAACCACAAAGCTGATATTTTTCAAAAAAATCTAGTGTGATCACAACATATTCATACACGAAATGTATCCTGTTGGAGTTATTTGAAATAAAATTCGAATTTTTATAATTTATTTTCGTTGTGCAAACACAGGTTTTGGAAAAAGTCAAAGCGAAACTACTTTAAATGCAGCACATTTGACCATACGTGACAATATTAAAGCGTGGTTAAGCTCAGGAGCCCTCGTACTATTAAAGTCAGCTATGAAATATATTTTATATCTGTTCATTGAGCTACATTTAAAGACATAAAGCCGCCCGCGCGCCGCGTGTTACTCGTGGCGAAACTACTTTTTAAAATCGTGCAGTTTTGAGCAGTACGTGATTTTATTAAGGACACGTTCAGCTGAAGACCCATCTTTGCTATAAATTTAAAAAATAACAATTGTTTTTACCGTGTTATTCATGTAAAAGTCCTGCCGTGGTAGCTTCCCTCGCTTCCGTAAAAACAGCTCTCGTCTCCTCCTCCCTCCTTCCGGAGCGGGTGAGCTCGCTTCAGTACACCTCTGAAAGCAGCCCGAAAATCTCAGGAAATCTCGCGCGGCTCCGCTCGGAATAGCCGGTGGGAAAGGATGAAAGGGGGTCTCTGCGACGCACATATGACGTAACATCCGACCCGAGCCGACCGGTGGAAAAGGGGCACAAGTAAACCTGAACATTGTTGGATTTAAGTAAACCTGAACATTGTTGGATTTCAGTAAACCTGATCATTGTTGGATTTCAGTAAACCTGAACATTGTTGGATTTCAGTAAACCTGAACATTGTTAGATTTAAGTAAACCTGAACATTGTTGGATTTGAGTAAACCTGAACATTGTTGGATTTAACTAAAACCTGAATATTGTTGGATTTGAGTAAACCTGAACATTGTTGGATTTAAGTAAACTTAAAGGGGACCACACATGCAAAATTCACTTTTTAATGTTTTTTTTTACTCAACTTTGGGTATTTACTTCATAAAAAAACAGTCCTAAGGCCAAAAAAATGCACCCAGTGGTTTATTTACTCTAAGTAGATTTATTTTACTGTGATAATTTAGGTTTCGTTTTGAAAACAATCGCGCTTGTGACGTCACAAGCGCTAGGACAACCCACCACAACCTGAGTCCAGCCCCTCACCTAGCAACCCCTGGTTAGGCTCAACCCACTTCTGTATTAAACACATGACTGTTGTTTTTCATGATTTCATCTCATCTTTTGTTTATATGTTCTTAATTTCATGTGTACAGCACTTTGTTGCAGCTGTGTTTTTTTAATGGCTTTATAAATAAAGTATAATTGTTATTTTTATGTTTTAGTTCAATTTTTAGTGTATTTGCGATCGCTCCCAACGCGCAGCCGGCAAAAATTAAACGAGCAGACCCCCGGCGTAGGGACCGGCGGCAACGGGACCCTCTTCTGGCGCGATGGAGCGGAGCTTCAACTGTACAGCCTCGCAGCAGCGAGGACCTTCTCCTTACGGATTAATTTACGGGAGACACTTGGTGAACTTTGTGTTGTCTTGACTGGAACAGCGATAACTCCCAAAATCGCCGCGTGCAACGAGCGGAGCTGGCGAACACCGGAAGAGGAACAAGCTAACATTAGCATCGGATTCGGGTGGTCTAATGCTAAAAGGAGCAGCAAATTGCGGCGCGCTCAGACGGGTTTCGGTAAGTTATCTTAAGCTAACACTAACAGTAAGTCAAATGAGTAATAAAAAAAGAGCTAATTTTAAAACAACAACACATTACAGATACTGGCTGTTACAGAGGGCGTAAACAGATCTTTGAAGGGCGTGGACTTCAGAACTTGTATCAGAAACCGGTCGTTCAAAACGAAAGTTAAAAATGGCAGAATTAAAAAGGGTATAATTAATTATCTAAGAATTATTTTGTGTATTAAAATGAATTAATATTGTCATGATAGCACATAGACATAACATAAACATTTTAAAGACCTATGTGTGGTCCCCTTTAAACATTGTTGGATTTAAGTAAACCTGAACATTGTTGGATTTAAGTAAACCTGAACATTGTTGGATTTAAGTAAACCTGAACATTGTTGGATTTAAGTAAACCTGAACATTGTCGGATTTAAGTAAACCTGAACATTGTTGGATTTAAGTAAACCTGAACATTGTTGGATTTAAGTAAACCTGAACATTGTTGGATTTAAGTAAACCTGAACATTGTTGGATTTGAGTAAACCTGAACATTGTTGGATTTAAAGACCGTGTAAAGTGAATTTCAACCTTTTCTTCAATAAACATTATAAATGTCATAATTGTAATCTTGTAAATGAGTAAAAAGTCTCAAAATTGTAGCTCAATTAATTTTGGAGTTATAGATGAAACTGTGTATAAAGATATGTCTTTTTCAGGATTTTTTAGGCGTGGTTTAAACGGGACCGCGTTTCGTCACGCGGTCCTCATTAGTATAGCCCCACCCCCTGCAGCTCCAGCCGTATAAATTCGCCTCGGTGGAGCCGTTCACTCGCGAATCGCAGATAGCATCAGATAGCAATAGCATAGATATTTTGTTCATTGTTAGCTAGCTAATCAATTATGCCTCGTTCGTGCATCTTCCCTGGATGTCGCAATGGTCAGGGCACCCGTACAAATCATAACATGTTTTTATACCGCGTGGTTTTATACCGAGTATCTGTAGTGCCTGGATAGGTCAATGGATAAAGCGCTTGCCTTCCGTCCCAAACTCCACGGGTTCAATTCCCGCATGGTACAACTCTTTTTTTCATTCCAGATTAAAAACACACAAGAAAACTATTTACAAAAACAGCGTAACTCTTGGAAAAAGTAGCTGCTGTTACAGACAGAACTCAGATAAAAACAGAGCAGGTTTACTGGCTCTGCTGTCTGCCTCTCCACAGTCAGCTCAGGAGCAGGACACGAGCGCAGCTGCGCTGAAACCACGCCCACGCACTGACACGCCCCCAGCGTTCCAGGGCAAGGCAAAATCATGTTTTTTCATGATTTTTGAGACTTAATTTTATAAGGTAAACAATGTTTTTAATCAGTCAGATTTATATGGGTGATTAATAACACATATTTATGCCATGTGACAAACTAAAAACACACATTTAATTTCACTTTACACGGTCTTTAAGTAAACCTGAACATTGTTGGATTTAAGTAAACCTGAACATTGTTGGATTTAAGTAAACCTGAACATTGTTGGATTTAAGTAAACCTGAACATTGTTGGATTTAAGTAAACCTGAACATTGTTAGATTTAAGTAAACCTGAACATTGTTAGATTTAAGTAAACCTGAACATTGTTGGATTTAAGTAAACCTGAACATTGTTGGATTTAAGTAAACCTGAACATTGTTGGATTTAACAATGTTAAATGTTGTTGGGGGCAATGGTGACCTTGGACACCATAGATTAATCCTTGGCCACCCCAACAATTGAGTAAACTATACTTTGAAGCATTCTGTTAACACAAAAGCAGTTTCCTCAAATGCAAGGCGTGGTTACTTTACATACGGTGGTGGCTGTTTTTGATGGTGACCTCTGTGAAGCCTAAATGCAGCTACAAACCAACCTGGAGGTCAACACGCTGCTTATTGTTCAAGTTATCCAGCTCACAAGGTGAACATGTGCACCTACGTGGTGGCAGCCATGTTGGATTTTGACATTTCCGACCAATTTTTGAAAGGAGCCTTTCGTACATTTAGATGTGGCCACACATCAAAATGGACGTCAGTACCTCTCTTATTTTTCAAGATGTGTTCACAACATGCGCTGATGGACGGAGGGTCGGATCCTCCTCTTCCGCATGTTATCTGAGGAGCAGACTGCCATCGCAGACACT